>CATIWC010002791.1:0-98734 GCA_948472305.1 Vicia faba | reverse complement strand
TCATTAACTAATAGTCTTTTAACTTTGCTTCTTAGTGATGAAGTAAACTAAAATTTGGTGATGGATAAGAAGAATGATAATAAAATTGTTACATCTATTATACCATAATACAATGTGAATTTGGTGAATAAATTTACTATCTAACCTCATTATATAGTTTTAATTATTACGAACGTATATAAAATATAAGTCATAAATTAATAGTCTTTTAACTTAGTTTCTTAGTGATGAAGTAACCTAAATTTTGGTGATGGATTAGAAGAATAATATTGAAATTGTTTACATCTATTATACCATAATACAATGTGAATATGGTGAATAAATTTACTATCTAACCTCATTATATAGTTTTAATTATTACGAACGTATATGAAATATATGTCATTAACTATAGTCTTTTAACTTAGTTTCTTAGTGATGAAGTAACCTAAAATTTGGTGATGGATAAGAAGAATAAAATTGAAATTGTTTACATCTATTATACCATTATTCAATATGAATATGGTGAATAAATTTACAATCTAACCTCATTAATAGTTTTATTATTCCGAACGTATATGTAATATATGTCATAAATTAATAGTCTTTTAACTTAGTATCTTAGTGATGAAGTAACCTAAAATTTGGTGATGGATAAGAATAATATTGAAATTGTTTACATCTATTATACCCATAATACAATGAGAATATGGTGAATAAATTTACTATCTAACTTCATTATATAGTTTTAATTATTACTAACGTATATGAAATATATGTCATTAACTATAGTCTTTTAACTTTGTTTGTTAGTGATGAAGTAAACTAAAATTTGGTGATAGATAAGAAGAATAATATTGAAATTGTTTACATCTATTATACCATAATACAATGTGAATTTGGTGAATAAATTTACTATCTAACCTCATTATATAGTTTTAATTATTATGAACGTATATGAAATATAAGTCATAAATTAATAGTCTTTTAACTTGGTTTCTTAGTGATGAAGTAACCTAAATTTTGGTGATGGATAAGAAGAATAATATTGAAATTGTTTACATCTATTATACCATAATACAATGTGAATATGGTGAATAAATTTACTATCTAAACTCATTATATAATTTTAATTATTACAAACGTATATGTAATATGTCATAAATTAATAGTCTTTTAACTTAGTTTCTTAGTGATGAAGTAACCTAAAATTGGTGATGGATAAGAAGAATAATATTGAAATTGTTTACATTATTATACCATAACTCAATGCGAATATGGCGAATAAATTTACAATCTAACCTCATTATATAGTTTTTATTATACGAACGTATATAAAATATATGTATTATTAATAGTCTTTCAACTTAGTTTCTTAGTGACGAAGTAGCCTAAAATTTGGTGATGGATAAGAAGAATAATATTGAAATTGTTTATATTTATTATACCATAATACAATGTGAATATGGTGCATAAATTTCCTATCTAACCTTAATATATAGTTTTAATTATTACGAGTGTATATAAAATATATGTCATTAACTAATAGTCTTTTAACTTAGTTTCTTAGTGACGAAGTAACCTAAAATTTGGTGATGGATAAGAAGAATAATATTGAAATTGTTTACATTTATTATACCATAATACAATGTGAATATGGTGAATAAATATACTTTCTAGCCTCATTATATAGTTTTAATTATTACGAACGTATATGAAATATATGTCATTAATTGATTGTCTTTTAACTTAGTTTCATAGTGATTAAGTAACCTAAAATTTGGTGATGGATAAGAAGAATAATATTGAAATTGTTTACATCTATTATACCATAATACAATGTGAATATGGTGAATAAATTTACTATCTAACCTCATTATATAGTTTTAATAATTATGAACGTATATGAATATAAGTCATAAATTAATAATCTTTTAACTTATTTTCTTAGTGATGAAGTAACCTAAATTTTGGTGATGGATAAGAAGAATAATATTGAAATTGTTTACATCTATTATACCATAATACAATGTGAATATGGTGAATAAATTTACTATCTAACCTCATTATATAGTTTTAATTATTACGAACGTATATGTAATATATGTCATAAATTAATAGTCTTTTAACTTAGTATCTTAGTGATGAAGTAACCTAAAATTTGGTGATGGATAAGAAGAATAATATTGAAATTGTTTACATCTATATACCATAATACAATGTGAATATGGTGAATAAATTTACTATCTAACTTCATTATATAGTTTTAATTATTACGAACGTATATGAAATATATGTCATTAACTATAGTATTTAACTTAGGTTCTTAGTGATGAAGTAACCTAAATTTTGGTGAAGGATAAGAAGAATAATATTGAAATTGTTTACATCTATTATACCATAATACAATGTGAATATGGTGAATAAATTTACAATCTAACCTCATTATATAGTTTTTTATTATTACGAACGTATATAAAATATATGTTATTTATTAATAGTCTTTCAACTAGTTTTTAGTGACGAAGTAGCCTAAAAATTTGGTGATGGATAAGAAGAATAATATTGAAATTGTTTACATTTACTATACCATAATACAATGTGAATATGGTGCATAAATTTACTATCTAACCTCAATATATAGTTTTAATTATTACGAGCGTATATGAAATATATGTCATTAACTATAGTCTTTTAACTTGGTTTCTTAGTGACGAATAATATTGAAATTGTTTACATTTATTATACCATAATACAATGTGAATATGATGAATAAATATACTTTCTAGTCTCATTATATAGTTTTAATTATTACGAACGTATATGAAATATATGTCATTAATTGATTGTCTTTTAAATTAGTTTCTTAGTGATGAAGTAACCTAAAATTTGGTGATGGATAAGAAGAATAATATTGAAACTGTTTACATCTAATTATACCATAATACAATGTAAATATGGTGAATAAATATACTTTCTAGCCTCATTATATTGTTTTAATTATTACCAACGTATATGAAATATATGTCATTAAATAATAGTCTTTTAACTTTATTTCGTAGTGATGAAGTAAACTAAAATTTGGTGATGGATAAGAAGAATAATATTGAAATTGTTTACATCTATTATACCATAATACAATGTGAATATGGTGAATAAATTAACTATCTAACTTCGATATATAGTTTTAATTATAACGAACGTATATGAAATATATGTCATTAACTATAGTCTTTTAACTTAGTTTCTTAGTGACGAAGTAGCCTAAAATTCTTTGATGGATAAGAAGAATAATATTGAAATTGTTTACATTTATTATATCATAATACAATGTGAATATGGTGAATAAATTTACAATCTAACCACATTATATAGTTTTTTATTATTACGAACGTATATAAAATATATGTTATTTATTAATAGTCTTTCAACTTAGTTTCTTAGTGACGAAGTAGCCTAAAATTTGGTGATGGATAAGAAGAATAATATTGAAATTGTTTACATCTATTATACCATAATACAATGTGAATATGATGCATAAATTTACTATCTAACATCAATATATAGTTTTAATTATTACGAACGTATGTGAAATATATGTCGTTAACTAATAGTCTTTTAACTTAGTTTCTTAGTGATGAAGTAACCTAAAATTTGGTGATGGATAAGAAGAATAATATTGACATTGTTTACATCTATTACACCATAATACAATGTGAATATGGAGAATAAATATACTTTCTAGCCTCATTATATAGTTTTAATTATTACGAACGTATATGAAATATATGTCATTAATTGATTGTCTTTTAACTTAGTTTCTTAGTGATGAAGTAACCTAAAATTTGGTGATGGATAAGAAGAATAATATTGAAAATGTTTACATCTATTATACCATAATACAATGTGAATATGGTGAATAAATTTACTATCTAACCTCAATATATAGTTTTAAATATCACGAACGTATATGAAATATATGTCATTAACTAATAGTCTTTAACTTTGTTTCTTAGTGATGAAGTAAACTAAAATTTGGTGATGGATAAGAAGAATAATATGAAATACATTACATCTATATACCATAATACAATGTGAATTTGGTGAATAAATTTACTATCTAACCTCATTATATAGTTTTAATTATTATGAACGTATATGAAATATAAGTCATAAATTAATAGTCTTTTAACTTAGTTTCTTAGTGATGAAGTAACCTAAATTTTGGTGATGGATAAGAAGAATAATATTGAAATTGTTTACATCTATTATACCATAATACAATGTGAATATGGTGAATAAATTTACAATCTAACCTCATTATATAGTTTTTATTATTACGAACGTATATAAAATATATGTTATTTATTAATAGTCTTTCAACTTAGTTTTTAGTGACGAAGTAGCCTAAAAATTTGGTGATGGATAAGAAGAATAATATTGAAATTGTTTACATTTACTATACCATAATACAATGTGAATATGGTGCATAAATTTACTATCTAACCTCAATATATAGTTTTAATTATTACGAGCGTATATGAAATATATGTCATTAACTATAGTCTTTTAACTTGGTTTCTTAGTGACGAATAATATTGAAATTGTTTACATTTATTATACCATAATACAATGTGAATATGATGAATAAATATACTTTCTAGTCTCATTATATAGTTTTAATTATTACGAACGTATATGAAATATATGTCATTAATTGATTGTCTTTTAAATTAGTTTCTTAGTGATGAAGTAACCTAAAATTTGGTGATGGATAAGAAGAATAATATTGAAACTGTTTACATCTATTATACCATAATACAATGTAAATATGGTGAATAAATATACTTTCTAGCCTCATTATATTGTTTTAATTATTACCAACGTATATGAAATATATGTCATTAAATAATAGTCTTTTAACTTTATTTCTTAGTGATGAAGTAAACTAAAATTTGGTGATGGATAAGAAGAATAATATTGAAATTGTTTACATCTATTATACCATAATACAATGTGAATATGGTGAATAAATTAACTATCTAACTTCGATATATAGTTTTAATTATAACGAACGTATATGAAATATATGTCATTAACTATAGTCTTTTAACTTAGTTTCTTAGTGACGAAGTAGCCTAAAATTCTTTGATGGATAAGAAGAATAATATTGAAATTGTTTACATTTATTATATCATAATACAATGTGAATATGGTGAATAAATTTACAATCTAACCACATTATATAGTTTTTATTATTACGAACGTATATAAAATATATGTTATTTATTAATAGTCTTTCAACTTAGTTTCTTAGTGACGAAGTAGCCTAAAATTTGGTGATGGATAAGAAGAATAATATTGAAATTGTTTACATCTATTATACCATAATACAATGTGAATATGATGCATAAATTTACTATCTAACATCAATATATAGTTTTAATTATTACGAACGTATGTGAAATATATGTCGTTAACTAATAGTCTTTTAACTTAGTTTCTTAGTGATGAAGTAACCTAAAATTTGGTGATGGATAAGAAGAATAATATTGAAATTGTTTAAATCTATTACACCATAATACAATGTGAATATGGTGAATAAATATACTTTCTAGCCTCATTATATAGTTTTAATTATTACGAACGTATATGAAATATATGTCATTAATTGATTGTCTTTTAACTTAGTTTCTTAGTGATGAAGTAACCTAAAATTTGGTGATGGATAAGAAGAATAATATTGAAATTGTTTACATCTATTATACCATAATACAATGTGAATATGGTGAATAAATTTACTATCTAACCTCAATATATAGTTTTAATTATCACGAACGTATATGAAATATATGTCATTAACTAATAGTCTTTTAACTTTGTTTCTTAGTGATGAAGTAAACTAAAATTTGGTGATGGATAAGAAGAATAATATTGAAATACATTACATCTATATACCATAATACAATGTGAATTTGGTGAATAAATTTACTATCTAACCTCATTATATAGTTTTAATTATTATGAACGTATATGAAATATAAGTCATAAATTAATAGTCTTTTAACTTAGTTTCTTAGTGATGAAGTAACCTAAATTTTGGTGATGGATAAGAAGAATAATATTGAAATTGTTTACATCTATTATACCATAATACAATGTGAATATGGTGAATAAATTTACTATCTAACCTCATTATATAGTTTTAATTATTACGAACGTATATGTAATATATGTCATAAATTAATAGTCTTTTAACTTAGTATCTTAGTGATGAAGTAACCTAAAATTTTGTGATGGATAAGAAAAATAATATTGAAATTATTTACATCTATTATACAATAATACAATGTGAATATGGTGAATAAATTTACTATCTAACTTCATTATATAGTTTTAATTATTACAAATGTATATGAAATATATGTCATTAACTATAGTCTTTTAACTTAGTTTCTTAGTGATGAAGTAACCTAAAATTTGGTGATGGATAAGAAGAATAAAATTGAAATTGTTTACATCTATTATACCATAATTCAATGTGAATATGGTGAATAAATTTACAATCTAACCTCATTATATAGTTTTTATTATTACGAACGTATATGTAATATATGTCATAAATTAATAGTTTTTTAACTTAGTATCTTAGTGATGAAGTAACCTAAAATTTGGTGATGGATAAGAAGAATAAAATTGAAATTGTTTACATCTATTATACCATAATTCAATGTGAATATGGTGAATAAATATACTTTCTATCCTCATTAAATAGTTTTAATTATTACGAACGTATATGAAATATATGTCATTAACTAATAGTCTTTTAACTTTATTTCTTAGTGATGAAGTAAACTAAAATTTGGTGATGGATAAGAAGAATAATATTGAAATTGTTTACATATATTATACCATAATACAATGTGAATTTGGTGAATAAATTTACTATCTAACCTCATTATATAGTTTTAATTATTATGAACGTATATGAAATATAAGTCATAAATTAATAGTCTTTTAACTTAGTTTCTTAATGATGAAGTAACCTAAATTTTGGTGATGGATAAGAAGAATAATATTGAAATTGTTTACATCTATTATATCATAATTCAATGTGAATATGGTGAATAAATTTACTATCTAACCTTATTATATAGTTTTAATTATTACGAACGTATATGTAATATATGTCATTAACTAATAGTCTTTTAATATAGTTTCTTAGTGATGAAGTAACCTAAAATTTGGTGATGGATAAGAAGAATAATATTGAAATTGTTTACATCTATTATACCATAATACAATGTGAATATGGTGAATAAATTTACTATCTAACCTCAATATATCATTTTAATTATATCGAACGTATATGAAATATATGTCATTAACTAATAGTCTTTTAACTTTATTTCTTAGTGATGAAGTAAACTAAAATTTGGTGATGGATAAGAAGAAGAATATTGAAATTGTTTACATATATTATACCATAATACAATGTGAATTTGGTGAACAAATTTACTATCTAACCTCATTATATAGTTTTAATTATCATGAACGTATATGAAATAAAAGTCATAAATTAATAGTCTTTTAACTTAGTTTCTCAGTGATGAAGTAACCTAAATTTTGGTGATGGATAAGAAGAATAATATTGAAATTGTTTACATCTATTACACCATAATACAATGTGAATATGGTGAATAAATATACTTTCTAGCCTCATTATATAGTTTTAATTATTACGAACGTATATGAAATATATGTCATTAATTGATTGTCTTTTAACTTAGTTTCTTAGTGATGAAGTAACCTAAAATTTGGTGATGGATAAGAAGAATAATATTGAAATTGTTTACATCTATTATACCATAATACAATGTGAATATGGTGAATAAATTTACTATCTAACCTCATTATATAGTTTTTATTATTACGAACGTATATGTAATATATGTCATAAATTAATAGTCTTTTAACTTAGTATCTTAGAGATGAAGTAACCTAAAATTTGGTGATGGATAAGAAGAAGAATATTGAAATTGTTTACATCTATTATACCATAATACAATGTGAATATGGTGAATAAATTTACTATCTAACTTCATTATATAGTTTTAATTATTACAAATGTATATGAAATATATGTCATTAACTATAGTCTTTTAACTTAGTTTCTTAGTGATGAAGTAACCTAAAATTTGGTGATGGATAAGAAGAATAAAATTGAAATTGTTTACATCTATTATACCATAATTCAATGTGAATATGGTGAATAAATATACTTTCTAGCCTCATTATATAGTTTTAATTATTACGAACGTATATGAAATATATGTCATTAACTAATAGTCTTTTAACTTTATTTCTTAGTGACGAAGTAAACTAAAATTTGATGATGGATAAGAAGAATAATATTGAAATTGTTTACATCTATTATACCATAATACAATGTGAATTTGGTGAATAAATTTACTATCTAACCTCATTATATAGTTTTAATTATTATGAATGTATATGAAATATAAGTCATACATTAATAGTCTTTTAACTTAGTTTCTTAATGATGAAGTAACCTAAATTTTGGTGATGGATAAGAAAAATAATATTGAAATTGTTTACATCTATTATACCATAATTCAATGTGAATATGGTGAATAAATTTACTATCTAACCTTATTATATAGTTTTAATTATTACAAACGTATATGTAATATATGTCATTAACTAATAGTCTTTTAATATAGTTTCTTAGTGATGAAGTAACCTAAAATTTGGTGATGGATAAGAAGAATAATATTGAAATTGTTTACATCTATTATACCATAATACAATGTGAATATGGTGAATAAATTTACTATCTAACCTCAATATATCATTTTAATTATATCGAACGTATATGAAATATATGTCATTAACTAATAGTCTTTTAACTTTATTTCTTAGTGATGAAGTAAACTAAAATTTGGTGATGGATAAGAAGAAGAATATTGAAATTGTTTACATATATTATACCATAATACAATGTGAATTTGGTGAACAAATTTACTATCTAACCTCATTATATAGTTTTAATTATCATGAACGTATATTGTAACACCCTCTAAAACCCCGCATAAAATTTCGCAAATAAATAAAATCATACTTTCAGAGTACATGTATTAACGAGGATGTCACAATTCTCTTTTTACAAAAAACAAGTTCTTGTCATGCATAACATAGAAGCAACTCATACATGTTTACACAGCGGAATAATTTAATTAACAAAACCAATGTTATAATATTTTCAAAATCATCAGGGATTAACACCTGGAATATATCAACATCATATTATAACAAACATAAGGAATAAACGAGTCTGACTAAAGCAGCTCGACAAACAAATGTTCCCGGAGTTACAACTATCAGAGCATGACCCGGACAATACCTACACGGAAATAAACTAGAAACAACAAGCCTTCACCAAGCACCTGAACGAAGCTCCTCAATCTGAAATATTCAACAGTAAGGGTGAGCATCTCAACTATACATTTGATTATACGTTCATAACAATCAATTCAGAAAACCATAAGCATCACCCAAACAGTTAGCATGTTTCATAGTTTACGAAAACCTTTACAATTCATATATTCATAATATATTACTTTTCATACTTATAATTAACATCAAACGTCATTAACAATTCAGCAACAATACATGCATACAATCAATTAAATACAACATTGGAAAATTATCCATTCATGTTATATTCAATATAATGCAACACACCCATGCATGTGGTACCATTCTACCGCCCCATTAAATCTCGGGTCACGGATAACTCACCGTTCCATTATATCGCGGACACGGCTACCACCTCAACGTTCCATTAAATCGCGGACACGTATATTGGCCACCATGTTAATTCCACACAATGGGAATTAACAAATGCAACATGATATATAAAGTATGTAACACTCAGCATACTATTAACATCAATAAAACATATCATGCAACATCAACAACATCAATCATAACAGGATATGGATAGCATGTAATCACTCAGCATACTATTAAACATCAACCAATCATATCAAGTTATATCATAATTCATGCTTGATAACATCATCTCAAAGCATGACAATAAAATCTACGTAGTGTTGGCATCATAACATACAAACGTTATTCGATACAAGCATCCACAACACTAGGAAATCAATAAGCAGCATATTCAAAATATATAAAACACTGCACATCAAAACAGGATCAATTCCGCACATAACAGCATGCACAGAAAACAAAATTCAGAAGCCAACACAGGAGGTTCAACACGGGTGCCCGTGTGCAGCAACACTGCCCGTGTGGAAATGTGTCCAGAAACACGTTATTTTGCCAATACAGCAGATCAACACGGGTGCCCGTGTGAATCAACACGGCCCATGTTGAAATGTGTCTGGAAACACATTTTTTTTACCCATCCAGCAGATCAACACGGGTGCCCATGTGAATCAACACGGCCCGTGTTGATGAGCGCGATCCCGGAAATTCCTGTACCTGCAGCAGCTCATATGCCAACGTATTTGCACAAAAATACATTTCTACAGCAGTGCAATGCAGTACAAAAACATCCAAATACACATCAAGTTTCCAAAACATCAATTCCCTATGCCTCTGACCTATGTTCATCAATTTCCCACAAATTGAATAACTCAAATCCTTCAAGGTTATAGTTTTCTAAAATCGTTGGAAAACAGAATTCCCTTGTTCAAATCATTTAATCCAAAAACTTAATTTTATAATTACCAACAATTATCAAGGTAACCTTAAAAGTGATTATTCGTCCTTTTGGGGAAATCTGATAACATCAAGGTCATCCTTAGAACACTTAAAGGAAACTCCCGATCATACAATTTCGATCTAAATCAACAATAGGGATTAATTTCTTAATCGATTCACAACCTTTAGGGAACCTAATCTTTTCTAACGAAATTCGACCCTAAAGTTATCGATCACTAAGAACATCAGAGAAAATGGGATTATCCTATGATTACCCAACCAATCACATCTAAACCCATAAGCAAATATAAATTGAGTAGTAGCCCCCCTTACCTTATCAAATTGCAGCTTGAGTTCTTTGAGCGATGTTCTTCGTTCTTCGTACCTTCAGAGCTCAACTTTCCAAATTTCCCAAATTCTGTTTTATCGTGAAAAGTGAGAAATAACTTAAGTTCCAAAAAAATATATATCCTTATTTCTTTTGCACCCCCACTCTTTACTAACGACATCCAAGCCCAATAACTTAAAAACCCAATATTTTCTTATTTCTTTTATTTTCTTCAAATATTCCAAAATAAATAATTCTTTTTATTTTATTAATTCTAATAAAATAAATTCCCAATTAAATAAATCAAATAATTAAAACTGGGGTGTTACAACTCTCCCCCACTAAAAGAGTTTTCGTCCTCGAAAACATACCTTAGACGAACAGTTCCGGATAAGCCGCTTTCATTTGGCTCTCCAGTTCCCAAGTAACATTTCCATCTGCTGGACCTCCCCAAGCAACCTTCACTAATGCTATCTCTTTACCTCTTAACTGTTTCACTTCCCGATCTTCTATCCTCATAGGCAATGTTTCTACTGTCAGGTTATCTCTCACCTGTACATCATCTACTTGGATTACATGAGATGCGTCTGGAATGTATCTCCTCAACTGAGAAACATGAAAAACATCATGCAAATTCGCAAGTCTCAGAGGTAAAGCAATACGATAAGCAACTTCTCCAACTCTTTCCGTAATCTGAAACGGACCAATAAACCGCGGAGTCAACTTCTTAGATTTCAACGCTCGACCAATACCCGTCATCGGAGTAACTCTCATAAACACATGATCTCCAGCACTGAATTCTAAATTCTTCCTCCTCTTATCATGATAACTTTTCTGACGACTCTGAGAAGCTCTCATCTTCTCTTGAATCAATTTGATCTTTTCAGTAGTCTGCTGAACAATCTCCGGCCCAATTATTGAACTCTCTCCAGATTCATACCAACACAAAGGCGTTCTACACCGTCTACCATACAATGCCTCAAACGGAGCCATACTAATACTCGAATGGTAACTATTGTTATAAGTAAATTCAATCAATGGCAAATAGCTATCCCAAGCTCCACCCTTCTCTAAAACACAAGCACGCAATAAATCTTCTAACGATTGAATCGTCCTCTCCGTCTGTCCATCAGTCTGAGGATGGTAAGCTGAACTCAACCTCAATTTAGTACCCAAAGCCTTTTGCAATCCTTCCCAAAATTTCGAAGTGAACCTCGGATCTCTATGTGACACAATACTAGAAGGAACTCCATGCAAACTCACTATTTTCTCAATATATAACTGTGCCAATCTCTCCATTGAGTAATCCATTCGCACCGGTATAAAATGAGAAGACTTAGTCAGTCTATCCACAACAACCCATATCGCTTCACAATTCTTAGGAGTTCTCGGCAACCCGGATACAAAATCCATAGAAATACTATCCCACTTCCATTCTGGAATAAACATCGGTTGCATAAATCCAGACGGCTTCTGATGCTCAATCTTCGATTTCTGGCAGATTAAACATGCATACACAAATTCAGCTATTTCCTTTTTCATTCCCGGCCACCAAAACAATTTCTTCAAATCATGATACATTTTCGTGGCACCCGGATGAATACTCATCCCACTGCAATGTCCTTCCTCTAATATACTCTTCTTGATTTCTGCAACATCAGGAACACAAACTCTATCGCCAAATCTCATAACATCATTTTCATCAATTCTAAACTCACCACCTTGACCTTGGTTGATCAATGTCAATTTATCAACTAAATTAACATCAGATTTCTGCCCGATCCTGATCTCTTCTAGAATACCACTAGTAAGTTTCAACATACCCAAACAAACACACTTCGGAGTACTTTCACAAACTAAACTCAAATCTCGGAATTGTTCAATTAAATCCAATTCACGAACCATCATCATAGACATATGCAAGGATTTCCTGCTCAAAGCATCTGCAACCACATTTGCCTTACCAGGATGGTAATTCAAACCAAAATCATAATCTTTGAGAAATTCCAACCACCTTCTTTGCCTCATATTGAGCTCTTTCTGATCGAAAAGATACTTCAAACTCTTATGATCACTATACACTTCAAATCTCGAACCATACAGATAATGTCTCCACAATTTCAAGACAAACACAACTGCTGCTAACTCTAAGTCATGAGTAGGATAGTTCCTTTCATGAACCTTCAACTGTCTCGAAGCATACGCAACTACCTGCTAATTCTGCATTAGGACACCACCTAATCCCATCAGAGATGCATCACAATAAACCACAAAAGATTCCACCGGATTCGGCAAAATCAGAATAGGAGCACTAGTCAATATCCGCTTAAATTCTTGGAAACCTTTCTCACAATCAGAATCCCAAATAAACGCTTGTCCTTTACGAGTCAACTTTGTCAACGGCAATGCTAACTTTGAGAATCCTTCGATAAACTTTCTGTAATAACCTGCAAGACCAAGAAAACTTCTGATTTCAGAAACAGTCTTCGGCGCTTCCCACTGAGATAATGCTTCTACTTTTGTAGGATCCACTGCAATACCATTCTTAGAAATCACATGTCCAAGAAAACTAACTTCATTCAGCCAGAACTCACATTTGGACAACTTTGCATACAACTTCTTATCTTTCAACAACTCTAACACAATTCTGAGATGTTCCGCATGCTCTTCGTTATTCTTGGAATTAATCAGAATGTCATCAATAAAAACCACAACAAACTTATCCAGATACGGATGAAAAATCCTGTTCATGTACTCCATGAAAACACCAGGTGCATTAGTAACTCCAAACGGCATAACAGAATATTCATAATGCCCATACCTCGTTCGAAAAGCAGTCTTTTGAATATCTTCCGCTTTCACACGAATCTGATGATATCCAGATCTCAAGTCAATCTTACTGAATACACTGGCTCCAACTAGCTGATCCATTAAATCATCAATCCTCGGTAAAGGATACCGATTCTTAATGGTTACCTTGTTCAATTGCCTGTAATCAACACACAGTCTCATAGAACCTTCTTTCTTCTTGACCAACAATACCGGAGCACCCCAAGGCGAAACACTTGGACGAATAAACTTCTTCTCCAGTAAATCTTCCAACTGACTCTTCAATTCAGCCAACTCAGATGCAGACATACGATATGGTGCCATCGACACCGGTCTCGTACCAGGAATCAAATCTATAGAAAATTCCACTTCTCTCTCAGGAGGTAACTCACCAACATCATCCGGAAAGACTTCTGGAAAATCACACACCACTGGCAATTCATCACTCCTGACCTTTCCTGTTGCATCTAACGAAGCAAGTAACATAAACACATTAACACCGTCTTCCATTGCTTCTTGTACCTGCCTAGCAGTCATAGTCAAATTCTCGACACCAACTGCTTTTAGAAAAATCACCGTCTTAGCAAAACAGTTCAGATGAACCCAGTTGAATTCCAACCAGTTCATCCCAAGGATAATATCAATTTGTTCAAGCGGTAGGCACACTAAATCCATACCGAAACCTCTACCAAAAATCTCAATAGGACAATTCCTACATACAAGTGAAGTTGTCACTGAACCCGATGCAGGAGTATCAACAACCATGCTACCTCGCATATCAGATATGTCCAGTTTCAACCTCTCAGCACAATCCAAAGAAATGAAAGAATGAGTTGCACCAGTATCAATAATTGCAACCAAAGGTGTGCCATGAATAAAACACGTACCTTTAATCAATCGATCCTCTGGAGTAGTCTCAGATCCAGACAAAGCGAACATTTTTCCACCTGACTGATCCTTCTTAGGCTTAGGACACTGCGGACGAATGTGACCTTCTTCACCATAATTGTAACAAGTAACAGACTTCCCTTTGCAATCACTAGACAAATGACCAGTCTTTCCACATTTATAGCACTTCTTCTCATCGCTCTTGCAATCTCGAATATGATGACCAAACTCACCACACCTGTAGCATCTGATAGGAGCCTTAGAATCTCCCCCACTAGGCCTTTTCCATCCACCTGCTTTCTGGTTACCTCTACCATATGGCTTGCCACGGTCCATATGTTGCTTTCCTCTTTTATCAACAGCCCCACGAGAGTGAGACGACCTAGTCTTGGTAATAATATTGAAATTGTTTACATCTATTATACCATAATACAATGTAAATATGGTGAATAAATTTACTATCTAACCTCAATATATAGTTTTAATTATTACGAACGTATATGAAATATATGTCATTAACTAATAGTCTTTTAACTTTGTTTCTTAGTGATGAAGTAAACTAAAATTTGGTGATGGATAAGAAGAATAATATTGAAATTGTTTACATCTATTATACCATAATACAATGTGAATTTGGTGAATAAATTTACTATCTAACCTCATTATCTAGTTTTAATTATTACGAACGTATATGAAATATAAGTCATAAATTAATAGTCTTTTAACTTAGTTTCTTAGTGATGAAGTAACCTAAATTTTGGTGATGGATAAGAAGAATAATATTGAAATTGTTTACATTTATTATACCATAATACAATGTGAATATGGTGCATAAATTTACTATCTAACTTCATTATATAGTTTTAATTATTACGAACGTATATGAAATATATGTCATTAACTATAGTCTTTTAACTTAGTTTCTTAGTGATGAAGTAACCTAAAATTTGGTGATGGATAAGAAGAATAAAATTGAAATTGTTTACATCTATTATACCATAATTCAATGTGAATATGGTGAATAAATTTACAATCTAACCTCATTATATAGTTTTTATTATTACGAACGTATATAAAATATATGTTATTTATTAATAGTCTTTCAACTTAGTTTCTTAGTGACGAAGTAGCCTAAAATTTGGTGATGGATAAGAAGAATAATATTGAAATTGTTTACATTTATTATACCATAATACAATGTGAATATGGTGCATAAATTTACTATCTAACCTCAATATATAGTTTTAATTATTACGAGCGTATATGAAATATATGTCATTAACTATAGTCTTTTAACTTAGTTTCTTAGTGATGAAGTAACCTAAAATTTGGTGATGGATAAGAAGAATAATATTGAAATTGTTTACATCTATTATACCATAATTCAATGTGAATATGGTGAATAAATTTACTATGTAACCTCATTATATAGTTTTAATTATTACGAACGTATATGTAATATATGTCATAAATTAATAGTCTTTTAACTTAGTATCTTAGTGATGAAGTAACCTAAAATTTTGTGATGGATAAGAAGAATAATATTTAAATTATTTACATCTATTATACAATAATACAATGTGAATATGTTGAATAAATATACTATCTAACTTCATTATATAGTTTTAATTATTACGAACGTATATGAAATATATGTCATTAACTATAGTTTTTTAACTTAGTTTCTTAGTGATGAAGTAACTTAAAATTTGGTGATGGATAAGAAGAATAAAATTGAAATTGTTTACATCTATTATACCATAATTCAATGTGAATATGGTGAATAAATTTACAATCTAACCTCATTATATAGTTTTTATTATTACGAACGTATATAAAATATATGTTATTTACTAATAGTCTTTCAACTAAGTTTCTTAGTGACGAAGTAGCCTAAAATTTGGTGATGGATAAGAAGAATAATATTGAAATTGTTTACATTTATTATACCATAATACAATGTGAATATGGTGCATAAATTTAGTATCTAACCTCAATATATAGTTTTAATTATTACGAGCGTATATGAAATATATGTCATTAACTAATAGTCTTTTAACATAGTTTCTTAGTGACGAAGTAACCTAAAATTTGGTGATGGATAAGAAGAATAATATTGAAATTGTTTACATCTATTACACCATAATACAATGTGAATATGGTGAATAAATATACTTTCTAGCCTCATTATATAGTTTTAATTATTACGAACGTATATGAAATATATGTCATTAATTGATTGTCTTTTAACTTAGTTTCTTAGTGATGAAGTAACCTAAAATTTGGTGATGGATAAGAAGAATAATATTGAAATTGTTTACATCTATTATACCATAATACAATGTAAATATGGTGAATAAATATACTTTCTAGCCTCATTATATAGTTTTAATTATTACGAACGTATATGAAATATATGTCATTAACTAATAGTCTTTTAGCTTTATTTCTTAGTGATTGAGTAAACTAAAATTTGGTGATGGATAAGAAGAATAATATTGAAATTGTTTACATCTATTATACCATAATACAATGTGAATTTGGTTAATAAATTTACTATCTAACCTTATTATATAGTTTTAATTATTATGAATGTATATCAAATATAAGTCATAAATTAATAGTCTTTTAACTTAGTTTCTTAATGATGAAGTAACCTAAATTTTGGTGATGGATAAGAAGAATAATATTGAAATTTGTTACATCTATTATACCATAATACAATGTGAATATGGTGAATAAATTTACTATCTAACCTTATTCTATAGTTTTAATTATTACGAACGTATATGTAATATATGTCATAAATTAATATTCTTTTAACTTAGTATCTTAGTGATGAAGTAACCTAAAATTTTGTGATGGATAAGAAGAATAATATTGAAATTATTTACATCTACTATACTATAATACAATGTGAATATGGTGAATAAATATACTATCTAACCTCAATATATAGTTTTAATTATTATGAACGTATGTGAAATATATGTCGTTAACTAATAGTCTTTTAACTTAGTTTCTTAGTGATGAAGTAACCTAAAATTTGGTAATGGATAAGAAGAATAATATTGAAATTGTTTACATTTATTACACCATAATACAATGTGAATATGGTGAATAAATATACTTTCTAGCCTCATTATATAGTTTTAATTATTACGAACGTATATGACATATATGTCATTAATTGATTGTCTTTTATCTTAGTTTCTTAGTGATGAAGTAACCGAAAATTTGGTGATGGATAAGAAGAATAATATTGAAATTGTTTACATCTATTATACCATAATACAATGTGAATATGTTGAATAAATTTACTATCTAACCTCAATATATAGTTTTAATTATTACGAACGTATATGAAATATATGTCATTAACTAATAGTCTTTTAACTTTGTTTCTTAGTGATGAAGTAAACTAAAATTTGGTGATGGATAAGAAGAATAATATTGAAATTGTTTACATCTATTATACCATAATACAATGTGAATTTGGTGAATAAATTTACTATCTAACCTCATTCTATAGTTTTAATTATTACGAACGTATATGTAATATATGTTATTTATTAGTAGTCTTTCAACTAAGTTTCTTAGTGACGAAGTAGCCTAAAATTTGGTGATGGATAAGAAGAATAATATTGAAATTGTTTACATTTATTATACCATAATACAATGTGAATATGGTGCATAAATTTAGTATCTAACCTCAATATATAGTTTTAATTATTACGAGCGTATATGAAATATATGTCATTAACTAATAGTCTTTTAACATAGTTTCTTAGTGACGAAGTAACCTAAAATTTGGTGATGGATAAGAAGAATAATATTGAAATTGTTTACATCTATTACACCATAATACAATGTGAATATGGTGAATAAATATACTTTCTAGCCTCATTATATAGTTTTAATTATTACGAACGTATATGAAATATATGTCATTAATTGATTGTCTTTTAACTTAGTTTCTTAGTGATGAAGTAACCTAAAATTTGGTGATGGATAAGAAGAATAATATTGAAATTGTTTACATCTATTATACCATAATACAATGTAAATATGGTGAATAAATATACTTTCTAGCCTCATTATATAGTTTTAATTATTACGAACGTATATGAAATATATGTCATTAACTAATAGTCTTTTAACTTTATTTCTTAGTGATGAAGTAAACTAAAATTTGGTGATGGATAAGAAGAATAATATTGAAATTGTTTACATCTGTTATACCATAATACAATGTGAATTTGGTTAATAAATTTACTATCTAACCTTATTATATAGTTTTAATTATTATGAACGTATATCAAATATAAGTCATAAATTAATAGTCTTTTAACTTAGTTTCTTAATGATGAATTAACCTAAATTTTGGTGATGGATAAGAAGAATAAAATTGAAATTGTTTACATCTATTATACCATAATTCAATGTGAATATGGTGAATAAATTTACAATCTAACCTCATTATAAAGTTTTAATTATTACGAACGTATATGTAATATATGTCATAAATTAATAGTCTTTTAACTTAGTATCTTAGTGATGAAGTAACCTAAAATTTTGTGATGGATAAGAAGAATAATATTTAAATTATTTACATCTATTATACAATAATACAATGTGAATATGGTGCATAAATTTACTATCTAACTTCATTATATAGTTTTAATTATTACGAACGTATATGAAATATATGTCATTAACTAATAGTCTTTTAACATAGTTTCTTAGTGACGAAGTAACCTAAAATTTGGTGATGGATAAGAAGAATAATATTGAAATTTTTTACATTTATTATACCATAATACAATGTGAATATGGTGAATAAATATACTTTCTAGCCTCATTATATAGTTTTAATTATTACGAACGTATATGAAATATATGTCATTAATTGATTGTCTTTTAACTTAGTTTCTTAGTGATGAAGTAACCTAAAATTTGGTGATGGATAAGAAGAATAATATTGAAATTGTTTACATCTATTATACCATAATACAATGTGAATATGGTGAATAAATTTACTATCTAACCTCAATATATCATTTTAATTATATCGAACGTATATGAAATATATGTCATTAACTAATAGTCTTTTAACTTTATTTTTTAGTGATGAAGTAAACTAAAATTTGGTGATGGATAAGAAGAAGAATATTTAAATTGTTTACATCTATTATACCATAATACAATGTGAATTTGGTGAATAAATTTACTATCTAACCTCATTATATAGTTTTAATTATCATGAACGTATATGAAATATAAGTCATAAATTAATAGTCTTTTAACTTAGTTTCTTAGTGATGAAGTAACCTAAATTTTGGTAATGGATAAGAAGAATAATATTGCAATTGTTTACATCTATTATACCATAATATAATGTGAATATGGTGAATAAATTTACTATCTAACCTCATTATATAGTTTTAATTATTACGAACGTATATGTAATATATGTCATAAATTAATAGTCTTTTAACTTAGTATCTTAGTGATGAAGTAACTTAAAATTTGGTGATGGATAAGAAGAATAATATTGAAATTGTTTACATCTATTATATCATAATACAATGTGAATATGGTGAATAAATTTACTATCTAACCTCAATATATAATTTTAATTATTACGAACGTATATGAAATATATGTCATTAACTAATAGTCTTTTAACTTTGTTTCTTAGTGATGAAGTAAACTAAAATTTGGTGATGGATAAGAAGAATAATATTGAAATTGTTTACATCTATTATACCATAAGACAATGTAAATTTGGTGAATAAATTTACTATCTAACCTCATTATATAGTTTTAGTTATTATAAACGTATATGAAATATAAGTCATAAATTAATAGTCTTTTAACTTAGTTTCTTAGTGACGAAGTAGCCTAAAATTTGGTGATGGATAAGAGGAATAATATTGAAATTGTTTACATTTATTATACCATAATACAATGTGAATATGATGCATAAATTTACTATCTAACCTCAATATATAGTTTTAATTATTACGAGCGTATACGAAATATATGTCATTAACTAATAGTCTTTTAACTTTGTTTCTTAGTGATGAAGTAATCAAAAATTTGGTGATGGATAAGAAGAATAATATTGAAATTGTTTACATCTATTATACCATAATACAATGTGAATTTGGTGAATAAATATACTATCTAACCTCATTATATAGTTTTAATTATTATGAACGTATATGAAATATAAGTCGCTAACTAATAGTCTTTTAATTTAGTTTCTTAATGATGAAGTAACCTAAAATTTGGTGATGGATAAGAAGAATAATATTGAAATTGTTTACATTTATTATACCATTATACAATGTGAATATGGTGAACAAATATACTTTCTAGCCTTATTATATAGTTTTAACTATTACGAACGTATATGAAATATATGTCATTAATTGATTGTCTTTTAACTTAGTTTCTTAGTGATGAAGTAACCTAAAATTTGGTGATGGATAAGAAGAATAATATCGAAATTGTTTACATCTATTATACCATAATACAATGTGAATATGGTGAATAAAGTTACTATCTAACCTCAATATATCATTTTAATTATATCGAACGTATATGAAATATATGTCATTAACTAATAGTCTTTTAACTTTATTTCTTAGTGATGAAGTAAACTAAAATTTGGTGATGGATAAGAAGAAGAATATTGAAATTGTTTACATCTATTATACCATAATACAATGTGAATTTCGTGAATAAATTTACTATCTAACCTCATTATATAGTTTTAATTATCATGAACGTATATGAAATATAAGTCATAAATTAATAGTCTTTTAACTTAGTTTCTTAGTGATGAAGTAACCTAAATTTTGGTGATGGATAAGAAGAATAATATTGAAATTGTTTACATCTATTATACCATAATATAATGTGAATATGGTGAATAAATTTACTCTCTAACCTTATTATATAGTTTTAATTATTACGAACGTATATGTAATATATGTCATAAATTAATAGTGTTTTAACTTAGTATCTTAGTGATGAAGTAACCTAAAGTTTGGTGATGGATAAGAAGAATAATATTGAAATTGTTTACATCTATTATACCATAATACAATGGGAATATGGTGAATAAATTTATTATCTAACTTCATTATATAGTTTTAATTATTACGAACGTATATGAAATATATGTCATTAACTATAGTCTTTTAACTTAGTTTCTTAGTGATGAAGTAACCTAAAATTTGGTGATGGATAAGAAGAATAAAATTGAAATTGTTTACATCTATTATACCATAATTCAATGTGAATATGGTGAATAAATTGACAATCAAACCTCATTATATAGTTTTTATTATTACCAACGTATATAAAATATATGTTATTTATTAATAGTCTTTCAACTTAGTTTCTTAGTGACGAAGTAGCCTAAAATTTGGTGATGGATAAGAAGAATAATATTGAAATTGTTTACATTTATTATTTCATAATACAATGTGAATATGGTGTATAAATTTACTATCTAACCTCAATATATAGTTTTAATTATTACGAGCGTATATGAAATATATGTCATTAACTATAGTCTTTTAACTTAGTTTCTTAGTGATGAAGTAACCTAAAATTTGGTGATGGATAAGAAGAATAATATTGAAATTGTTTACATCTATTACACCATAATACAATGTGAATATGGTGAATAAATATACTTTCTAGCCTCATTATATAGTTTTAATTATTACGAACGTATATGAAATATATGTCATTAATTGATTGTCTTTTAACTTAGTTTCTTAGTGTTGAAGTAACCTAAAATTTGGTGATGGATAAGAAGAATAATATTGAAATTGTTTACATCTATTATACCATAATACAATGTGAATATGGTGAATAAATTTACTATCTAACCTCAATATATAGTTTTAATTATTACGAACGTATATAAAATATACGTCATTAACTAATAGTCTTTTAACTTTGTTTCTTAGTGTTGAAGTAAACTAAAATTTGGTGATGGATAAGAAGAATAATATTGAAATTGTTTACATCTATTATACCATAATACAATGTGAATTTGGTGAATAAATTTACTATCTAACCTCATTATATAGTTTTAATTATTATGAACGTATATGAAATATAAGTCATAAATTAATAGTCTTTTAACTTAGTTTCTTAATGATGAAGTAACCTAAAATTTGGTGATGGATAAGAAGAATAATATTGAAATTGTTTACATTTATTATACCATAATACAATGTGAATATGGTGAATAAATATACTTTCTAGCCTCATTATATAGTTTTAACTATTACGAACGTATATGAAATATATGTCATTAATTGATTGTCTTTTAACTTAGTTTCTTAGTGATGAAGTAACCTAAAATTTGGTGATGGATAAGAAGAATAATATCGAAATTGTTTACATATATTATACCATAATACAATGTGAATATGGTGAATAAAGTTACTATCTAACCTCAATATATCATTTTAATTATATCGAACGTATATGAAATATATGTCAATAACTAATAGTCTTTTAACTTTATTTCTTAGTGATGAAGTAAACTAAAATTTGGTGATGGATAAGAAGAAGAATATTGAAATTGTTTACATCTATTATACCATAATACAATGTGAATTTGGTGAATAAATTTACTATCTAACCTCATTATATAGTTTTAATTATCATGAACGTATATGAAATATAAGTCATAAATTAATAGTCTTTTAACTTAGTTTCTTAGTGATGAAGTAACCTAAATTTTGATGATGGATAAGAAGAATAATATTGAAATTGTTTACATCTATTATACCATAATATAATGTGAATATGGTGAATAAATTTACTATCTAACCTCATTATATAGTTTTAATTATTACGAACGTATATGTAATATATGTCATAAATTAATAGTCTTTTAACTTAGTATCTTAGTGATGAAGTAACCTAAAATTTGGTGATGGATAAGAAGAATAATATTGAAATTGTTTACATCTATTATACCATAATACAATGGGAATATGGTGAATAAATTTACTATCTAACTTCATTATATAGTTTTAATTATTACGAACGTATATGAAATATATGTCATTAATTATAGTCTTTTAACTTAGTTTCTTAGTGATGAAGTAACCTAAAATTTGGTGATGGATAAGAAGAATAAAATTGAAATTATTTACATCTATTATACCATAATTCAATGTGAATATGGTGAATAAATTGACAATCTAACCTCATTATATAGTTTTTATTATTACCAACGTATATAAAATATATGTTATTTATTAATAGTCTTTCAACTTAGTTTCTTAGTGACGAAGTAACCTAAAATTTGGTGATGGATAAGAAGAATAAAATTGAAATTGTTTACATCTATTATACCATAATTCAATGTGAATATGGTGAATAAATTGACAATCAAACCTCCTTATATAGTTTTTATTATTACCAACGTATATAAAATATATGTTATTTATTAATAGTCTTTCAACTTAGTTTCTTAGTGACGAAGTAGCCTAAAATTTAGTGATGGATAAGAAGAATAATATTGAAATTGTTTACATTTATTATTTCATAATACAATGTGAATATGGTGTATAAATTTACTATCTAACCTCAATATATAGTTTTAATTATTACGAGCGTATATGAAATATATGTCATTAACTATAGTCTTTTAACTTGGTTTCTTAGTGATGAAGTAACCTAAAATTTGGTGATGGATAAGAAGAATAATATTGAAATTGTTTACATCTATTACACCATAATACAATGTGAATATGGTGAATAAATATACTTTCTAGCCTCATTATATAGTTTTAATTATTACGAACGTATATGAAATATATGTCATTAATTAATTGTCTTTTAACTTAGTTTCTTAGTGTTGAAGTAACCTAAAATTTGGTGATGGATAAGAAGAATAATATTGAAATTGTTTACATCTATTATACCATAATACAATGTGAATTTGGTGAATAAATTTACTATCTAACCTCATTATATAGTTTTAATTATCATGAACGTATATGAAATATAAGTCATAAATTAATAGTCTTTTAACTTAGTTTCTTAGTGATGAAGTAACCTAAATTTTGGTGATGGATAAGAAGAATAATATTGAAATTGTTTACATCTATTATACCATAATATAATGTGAATATGGTGAATAAATTTACTCTCTAACCTTATTATATAGTTTTAATTATTACGAACGTATATGTAATATATGTCATAAATTAATAGTGTTTTAACTTAGTATCTTAGTGATGAAGTAACCTAAAGTTTGGTGATGGATAAGAAGAATAATATTGAAATTGTTTACATCTATTATACCATAATACAATGGGAATATGGTGAATAAATTTATTATCTAACTTCATTATATAGTTTTAATTATTACGAACGTATATGAAATATATGTCATTAACTATAGTCTTTTAACTTAGTTTCTTAGTGATGAAGTAACCTAAAATTTGGTGATAGATAAGAAGAATAAAATTGAAATTGTTTACATCTATTATACCATAATTCAATGTGAATATGGTGAATAAATTGACAATCAAACCTCATTATATAGTTTTTATTATTACCAACGTATATAAAATATATGTTATTTATTAATAGTCTTTCAACTTAGTTTCTTAGTGACGAAGTAGCCTAAAATTTGGTGATGGATAAGAAGAATAATATTGAAATTGTTTACATTTATTATTTCATAATACAATGTGAATATGGTGTATAAATTTACTATCTAACCTCAATATATAGTTTTAATTATTACGAGCGTATATGAAATATATGTCATTAACTATAGTCTTTTAACTTAGTTTCTTAGTGATGAAGTAACCTAAAATTTGGTGATGGATAAGAAGAATAATATTGAAATTGTTTACATCTATTACACCATAATACAATGTGAATATGGTGAATAAATAAACTTTCTAGCCTCATTATATAGTTTTAATTATTACGAACGTATATGAAATATATGTCATTAATTGATTGTCTTTTAACTTAGTTTCTTAGTGTTGAAGTAACCTAAAATTTGGTGATGGATAAGAAGAATAATATTGAAATTGTTTACATCTATTATATCATAATACAATGTGAATATGGTGAATAAATTTACTATCTAACCTCAATATATAGTTTTAATTATTACGAACGTATATAAAATATACGTCATTAACTAATAGTCTTTTAACTTTGTTTCTTAGTGTTGAAGTAAACTAAAATTTGGTGATGGATAAGATGAATAATATTGAAATTGTTTACATCTATTATACCATAATACAATGTGAATTTGGTGAATAAATTTACTATCTAACCTCATTATATAGTTTTAATTATTATGAACGTATATGAAATATAAGTCATAAATTAATAGTCTTTTAACTTAGTTTCTTAATGATGAAGTAACCTAAAATTTGGTGATGGATAAGAAGAATAATATTGAAATTGTTTACATTTATTATACCATAATACAATGTGAATATGGTGAATAAATATACTTTCTAGCTTTATTATATAGTTTTAACTATTACGAACGTATATGAAATATATGTCATTAATTGATTGTCTTTTAACTTAGTTTCTTAGTGATGAAGTAACCTAAAATTTGGTGATGGATAAGAAGAATTATATCGAAATTGTTTACATCTATTATACCATAATACAATGTGAATATGGTGAATAAAGTTACTATCTAACCTCAATATATCATTTTAATTATATCGAACGTATATGAAATATATGTCATTAACTAATAGTCTTTTAACTTTATTTCTTAGTGATGAAGTAAACTAAAATTTGGTGATGGATAAGAAGAAGAATATTGAAATTGTTTACATCTATTATACCATAATACAATGTGAAATTGGTGAATAAATTTACTATCTAACCTCATTATATAGTTTTAATTATCATGAACGTATATGAAATATAAGTCATAAATTAATAGTCTTTTAACTTAGTTTCTTAGTGATGAAGTAACCTAAATTTTGGTGATGGATAAGAAGAATAATATTGAAATTGTTTACATCTATTATACCATAATATAATGTGAATATGGTGAATAAATTTACTCTCTAACCTCATTATATAGTTTTAATTATTACGAACGTATATGTAATATATGTCATAAATTAATAGTCTTTTAACTTAGTATCTTAGTGATGAAGTAACCTAAAATTTGGTGATGGATAAGAAGAATAATATTGAAATTGTTTACATCTATTATACCATAATACAATGGGAATATGGTGAATAAATTTATTATCTAACTTCATTATATAGTTTTAATTATTACGAACGTATATGAAATATATGTCATTAACTATAGTCTTTTAACTTAGTTTCTTAGTGATGAAGTAACCTAAAATTTGGTGTTGGATAAGAAGAATAAAATTGAAATTGTTTACATCTATTATACCATAATTCAATGTGAATATGGTGAATAAATTGACAATCAAACCTCATTATATAGTTTTTATTATTACCAACGTATATAAAATATATGTTATTTATTAATAGTCTTTCAACTTAGTTTCTTAGTGACGAAGTAGCTTAAAATTTGGTGATGGATAAGAAGAATAATATTGAAATTGTTTACATTTATTATTTCATAATACAATGTGAATATGGTGTATAAATTTACTATCTAACCTCAATATATAGTTTTAATTATTACGAGCGTATATGAAATATATGTCATTAACTATAGTCTTTTAACTTAGTTTCTTAGTGATGAAGTAACCTAAAATTTGGTGATGGATAAGAAGAATAATATTGAAATTGTTTACATCTATTACACCATAATACAATGTGAATATGGTGAATAAATAAACTTTCTAGCCTCATTATATAGTTTTAATTATTACGAACGTATATGAAATATATGTCATTAATTGATTGTCTTTTAACTTAGTTTCTTAGTGTTGAAGTAACCTAAAATTTGGTGATGGATAAAAAGAATAATATTGAAATTGTTTACATCTATTATATCATAATACAATGTGAATATGGTGAAAAATTTACAATCTAACCTCATTATATAGTTTTAATTATTACGAACGTATATAAAATATATGTTATTTATTAATAGTTTTTCAACTTAGTTTCTTAGTGATGAAGTAGCCTAAAATTTGGTGATGGATAAGAAGAATAATATTGAAATTGTTTACATTTATTATACCATAATACAATGTGAATATGGTGCATAAATTTACTATCTAACCTCAATATATAGTTTTAATTATTACGAGCATATATGAAATATATGTAATTAACTAATAGTCTTTTAACATAGTTTCTTAGTGACGATGTAACCTATAATTTGGTGATGGATAAGAAGAATAATATTGAAATTGTTTACATTTATTATACCATAATACAATGTGAATATGGTGAATAAATATACTTTCTAGCCTCATTATATAGTTTTAATTATTACGAACGTATATGAAATATATGTCATTAATTGATTGTCTCTTAACTTAGTTTCTTAGTGATGAAGTAACCTAAAATTTGGTGATGGATAAGAAGAATAATATTGAAATTATTTACATCTATTATACCATAATACAATGTGAATATGGTGAATAAATTTACTATCTAACCTCAATATATCATTTTAATTATATCGAACGTATATGAAATATATGTCATTAACTAATAGTCTTTTAACTTTATTTCTTAGTGATGAAGTAAACTAAAATTTGGTGATGGATAAGAAGAAGAATATTGAAATTGTTTAAATCTATTATACCATAATACAATGTGAATTTGGTGAATAAATTTACTATCTAACCTCATTATATAGTTTTAATTATCATGAACGTATATGAAATATAAGTCATAAATTAATAGTCTTTTAACTTAGTTTCTTAGTGATGAAGTAACCTAAATTTTGGTGATGGATAAGAAGAATAATATTGAAATTGTTTACATTTATTATACCATAATATAATTTGAATATGGTGAATAAATTTACTATCTAACCTCATTATATAGTTTTAATTATTACGAACGTATATGTAATATATGTCATAAATTAATAGTCTTTTAACTTAGTATCTGAGTGATGAAGTAACCTAAAATTTGGTGATGGATAAGAAGAATAATATTGAAATTGTTTACATCTATTATACCATAATACAATGTGAATACGGTGAATAAATTTACTATCTAACCTCAATATATAGTTTTAATTATTACGAACGTATATGAAATATATGTCATTAACTAATAGTCTTTTAACTTTGTTTCTTAGTGATGAAGTAAACTAAAATTTGGTGATGGATAAGAAGAATAATATTGAAATTGTTTACATCTATTATACCATAATACAATGTGAATTTGGTGAATAAATTTACTATCTAACCTCATTATATAGTTTTAATTATTATGAACGTATATGAAATATAAGTCATAAATTAATAGTCTTTTAACTTAGTTTCTTAGTGACGAAGTAGCCTAAAATTTGGTGATGGATAAGAAGAAGAATATTGAAATTGTTTACATTTATTATACCATAATACAATGTGAATATGATGCATAAATTTACTATCTAACCTCAATATATAGTTCTAATTATTACGAGCGTATACGAAATATATGTCATTAACTAATAGTCTTTTAACTTAGTTTCTTAGTGATGAAGTATACAAAAATTTGGTGATGGATAAGAAGAATAATATTGAAATTGTTTACATCTATTATACCATAATGAAATGTGAATATGGTGAATAAATATACTATCTAACCTCAATATATAGTTTTAATTATTACGAACGTATGTGAAATATATGTCGTTAACTAATAGTCTTTTAACTTAGTTTCTTAGTGATGAAGTAACCTAAAATTTGGTGATCGATAAGAAGAATAATATTGAAATTGTTTACATCTATTACACCATAATACAATATGAATATGGTGAATAAATATACTTTCTAGCCTCATTATATAGTTTTAATTATTACGAACGTATATGAAATATATGTCATTAATTGATTGTCTTTTAACTTAGTTTCTTAGTGATGAAGTAACCGAAAATTTGGTGATGGATAAGAAGAATAATATTTAAATTGTTTATATCTATTATACCATAATACAATGTGAATATGGTGAATAAATTTACTATCTAACCTCAATATATAGTTTTAATTATTACGAACGTATATGAAATATATGTCATTAACTAATAGTCTTTTAACTTTGTTTCTTAGTGATGAAGTAAACTAAAATTTGGTGATGGATAAGAAGAATAATATTGAAATTGTTTACATCTATTATACCATAATACAATGTGAATTTGGTGAATAAATTTACTATCTAACCTCATTATATAGTTTTAATTAATATGAACGTATATGAAATATAAGTCCTAAATTAATAGTCTTTTAACTTAGTTTCTTAGTGATGAAGTAACCTAAATTTTGGTGATGGATAAGAAGAATAATATTGAAATTGTTTACATCTATTATACCCTAATACAATGTGAATATGGTGAATAAATTTACTATCTAACCTCATTATATAGTTTTAATTATTACGAACGTATATGTAATATATGTCATAAATTAATAGTCTTTTAACTTAGTATCTTAGTGATGAAGTAACCTAAAATTTGGTGATGGATAAGAAGAATAATATTGAAATTGTTTACATCTTGTTGTACCCCAAAATTCGCCTTCCCTTTCTTCAGGAAACCATCTTAGATTTTTCAAAATCCCCTGAAACAAATCCAAGTCCTGAGTTATCCTTTTGCCCAAGCAAGTCACTTACAAGAGCAAGATGATCTCACAAACTCCAGAAACAACGCTTTCATCTTGAGGAAAATCAAATTCTAAGTGCTTAAAATGTTTCTTTAAAATAAGTGTTTTTAGAAAAAATCAACGCTTCAGAACTTCTGGACCCATTCCAGATGAAGACGGTCAGAAGTTGCAAGCTTGGCTCAGCATGGTCAGAAGTTGGCTCTTCAGCAGCTACATCAGTTCAATCAGAAGTTGTAAACGTGGTTCAGAATGTAAGCCTCAAACAGAACATGCCCCTTCAGCAGTTACACAAGCTCAGTCAGAACTTGCTAAAGGAATGCAAGAGAAACATGAAAGTATAAAGTCTCCTTCAGAACAGGTTGAAGTCAGAAGATGAAAGGTCGGAGGGATAGGTGTCACATTGATACAGAATCTCTAAGTCCAGATTGTCCAGAAGTAGATCCAAGGAACGTACCAGAAAACCAGGAGAATCTCCAGAGCTTGCTAAGACAACAGGTAGCCAAGGCCAGAGCAGGGTTTACGCTGCTGATTCAACAACCAGAATGTTGGTATTGACAGGTCTTGTCACTATTTAATGCCCATTAATGCTTCCAACCACTCCTGAGCGTTCACGTGTGGCTTGGAAAATGCTTTTGCACAGATTCTGGCATAGGTCTTCACGCCACCGCCCATTTCAGAGGTCACTTCCCCCAATCTACGCCTGCTGCTGCTACCTAGGCTGAAAAATAGCTGTTATCACAACTTCCCAGGAATTTCTGTCAAAGAACAAAGATTCAAACTCTGTTGGCGCCTTAAATGTTCAAGGCATCCACAAGAACTTTGCCTATAAATAGAGAGCTTTCACCACTACAAAAGACGTTCAAGAAGAGAAACAGAAAAATTGCTAAGAGAGAAACGAAACTCCTAGCAACATAACATCCTGAAACTCTGTCAAAATTTCCAGCTTTGTTTCATAACTTTAAGTTTCTTACCTTCAACTTCATCAAACATCCAGCTCTTTTCTGTAAACCAAAAACGTTCTTTCCAAACTTCTGACCCTATACACGTATACACCTTCACTTCCTCTTTTCCAAATCTGTCCAGAACACCACCAGAACCAAAAGCTAACTTTCACCCACCATTTTCCAGACAGTCAGGTAAGCACCTGCTGACCCTCACCACACTGTTAAGCATCATCAGCTGTGCATATTCAAGTAACATAATGTAAATATTCATGTTATTGCTGTTTATGTTCTGAGGACTCTCATACCTCAGAACGTTCTGAGCCAGTTTAGGACTTGCCTGTGACCTTGGTGATTCTGACCTCTGAGACATTTTGCTATTTTGCTGGATCTGTTCCAAATATGTTTTCTGTTTTGTGGAGTAACAACAGGATTGCAGATGTTCTGATTAGTGCAGGAAAAAGCCAAGTGCTGACTTTGACGTTAGCACATCTGAAGCCTGTTTTGCTGTCAATGACATCAGAACCTCTGAGAGTTATTGCCTTTTCAGCAGAATCTGAACTTCTGGGTTCTCCACTAACAAACTTCTGTCTTGCAGCGCAGGGAAATCAGAACTTCTGGTTTCCCCACTAACCAAGTTCTGTTTTGCAGGTTCTAGGGTCAGAAGTTCTGACTCATCCAGTTTCACCAACAGGTTGATCATCTGACAGCGGATCTGGGTCAGAACTTCTGATGACCTCCCAACAGCGTGCGGGCTCCCTCTCTCTCTCTATATATCTTGTTTTTTGCTATTTTCTTTTTTGTCTATTTTTCTCGTTGAACCCCCCATGTACAAATGTGTATCCCCCTCCCCTAATTGTTGTAATAGCGTAGGATTTTACGTTTCCGCTTCTTATTGCTAGTAATTAGGACGTGTATGACAAGATAAAATCAATGAAATAGAAAAACCTAATTCAAAGAAAAAACTCTTGTATGCAATAAAACACACTTGCACACTAACACCCCTAGGGTTATATCCACTTGTTGCCTTTCAAAATTGGGCCATATTGCATGTTAGGTCTCTTTGGGAAAAACAAACACAATTCAAATGATCATAGTCCCTCGATGACGCCTTCGAAAGTTGCCTAAAAAATGATCAAGTCCCTTAAGGAAAATGCCCAAAGATACTTGGCACCATTGCAATTATGGTCTAAACGATGACCCGCGCCTGTCCCTTTCACATCCTAACACAAGATTGTCCACCAAATTCAATGGTGGAACAAACTTGTTAAAAGGGTTAAAACATAGCAATAATCTTTTGAGAAACTTAGGAGTAGACAACCTCTTAGTTGCTTGAATCAAACTTGCAAAACCAAAACACTTGCCTAATTTCAAAATCACACATCACTACACTTTCAAAACAACTTTCAAATACAAATGAAAACTTTTTAAAAGACATACATCTTTGTATACATCCCCACATGGATCATTACAAAGATTGCCACCACATTGGCCTCTTTTCAAAACATTTTCAAACCCACACACACAAACACCATTCCAAACAATTGAAAACAAAAAGGCAAGTGATCTAAGCAAGTAACTAAGAGCCCATGGATAACCATGGATAGAAAGGGTGCTAATACCTTCCCTTTCTATAATCTACTCCCCGAACCCAAGAAAACATCTCAAAGGTTTTTGCTGTGCTTTTTAAACCTTTCCTTAGGATAAAATAAAAAGTCGGTGGCGACTCTTGCTCAACCGAAACATTTGCGAAAACAAACGCAAAACTCATAGTCAGTTCTCCCACCGTATCAGAGAACTGGCGACTCTGCTGGGGACTACTTTAAAAGTGGAGTAACCTTAGGGCTTAGATCACCCTCTTGCATGACTAATTGTTTGATTTGCTTGCTTTATACTTTGGCTCTATTGTTTGGGTTTACAATCCTCCACCCGGATTTTGGGAAACATTCATAGATAGCAATACGTTGTGGAAACTGTGCGGGGTATACCGACACGGTCTAAGCAATAGCTATATTAGTGCGACATATTTGTGAGTACCGGTAACCCTTGAGTTCAATCAAGGAGAGTACGGGGCCGCTGAGTGATGTCACTAAGCACTAATGACCTAGAACCTTACTTGACCATCTTGGCCTTTCATTAGGGGTAGTGAGATGACCGGCTTTGGTGCAGTCCGAAGTTGGTAGATACTCGATACTACACTCATTGAGGGTTGTTTTCTTGGAATATTTTGGTCGCTAGTTAAGTGGCTAAACCGAAACAATGAACATTGAAAACAATCCAATGATATTGAGCTCCTTAGAACCCAGTTACTATTTATAGGACAGGTTTTTAAGCCAACTACACTCAAGAGGGTACTTACCTATGAAACCCCATGCAAGCCTGAAACTAGGGTTTGGTGTGATTTGCTTGTACATATGTTTTGTGCATACATCATAGACATCATAAAGCATCATATGCATTTACTAACCATTTCAAGGGTTTTGGATCTTCATCTTTGTTCTTGTTTTGCAGGACATGGAGATTCCTCGCAGAAATACCATTCAAGTCAGCCTTGTGAGAATCTCTCCTCAACTCAAGGAGCTCACCTCAAGAATTCCGGAAAATTCATCCTTCAGTGAAAGACACGGTAGACTGCTCAGCCTAGTCAACGCCAACATTGAAGAAGACATGATAAAAGTGCTATTCCAGTTCTTTGACCCTCTTCACCACTGTTTCACTTTCCCTGATTATCAGTTGGTACCCACTTTGGAGGAGTTTTCTCAACTCCTGAGAATTCCTATCCTTAATCAACTACCCTTCAACGGTACGGAGAAGGAACCAAAGCCTGAGGATGTTGCTCGAGCACTACATCTACAACCATCTGAAATCAAGGGGCATTGGGAAACCAGAAGCGGCGTCAAAGGATTCTTAGCCAAGTTCTTGTTTGAGAAGACACAAGAATGTTGGAACTCATTGGACCTACAAGCCTTTGAAGAGGTTGTGGCACTCCTTATCTATGGGTTGGTCTTGTTCCCGAATCCTGACCAATTGATAGATGTCAACGCTGTCAAAATCTTCTTGTCCAGAAACCCAATACCAACATTGCTTGGGGACATCCTTCACTCATTTTACACACGAACAATGAGAAAGAGGGGTGTTCTCATGTGCTGTACTCCTCTCCTCGCAAGGTGGTTTATTTCGCACCTTCCCCAATCTGTCTTGAAGAATGATCAAGGTACAAGGTGGTCCCAACGATTGATGGCTCTTACTCATTCGGATGTGCATTGGTGTTCTCGGTCCAAGGAAAATATCATCATTGTCGATCGTTGCGGAGAATTTCCTAATGTTCCTTTACTTGGAATTAGAGGGGGTATCACCTACAATCCTTGCCTAGCTTTGAGGCAATTTGGATATGCCCGGAGGGATGGCCCTCATGATATGTTGATTCCTAGCTTAGTTTTTGACTTCGACAACGATGCGCAAGGACTTCGCCAAAGATTCATCAGAGCTTGGGGAAAACTCGACAAGGTTGATAGCAGGACTTTGGGACACAAGAACTCCATCCCTCTTGAACCTTATCTCAAATGGGTACGAGCCCGGGCCCAAAGGTTGATGATGCCTTATCCTCATATTCTCCCTGTGATTAAAGAGCTCGTCAATGAAGGAGAGGTTCCCTACACCATCCTACATCCAGACATGCCTACATCGTGGGAGGAGATGCAGAAAAGATGGATTCAGCTCAAGGAGGAACGTAATACTTTTGAGGCTAGCTTCTACGCCAGTGAGAAGAAGGTTCTAGAGCTTACCCGCCGACTCCATGAGCAAGAGGTCCTCAACACCTACATCGCACCAAAAAGGATGCGCAATGTCTTTCTACCCTGAGAAATTATTTTTTGGCCCATGGGGAATTTATGTACTAACAAATCTTTTCTTATTAATATGACGTGCGTTCTTTTTGTCTACAACAATTATGAATTTCCAAAACCCTTGAATGCATTGCATAGATAGCATCTCATGCATCATGTGCATAACAGGTACCCATTTTTCTACAGGTTGCTTAATCTTCTTCGCTGTTTATTTGGAACAGTCAGTCATCATGAATCCAGACTCATCCAGTGAGCAAGCAATCAAGGCCCTTCAGGCCCAAAGTACACAGTTTTAAGAGATGGTCCTAAGCCTAGCCCAGGGTCAGCAAGAGTTGAAGACTCTACTCCTGAAGAAGAAAAAGAAAAAGAGGACTGCGTTGTTCAACGCCGGACGCAGATTTGGGAACACACTCTGTAACACCCCGTTTTCAATTAATTGATTTATTTGAATTTGGGAATTTATTTTATTAGAATTAATAAAATAAAAAGAATTATTTATTTTGGAGTATTTGAGGAAAATAAAAGAAATAAGGAATATTGGGATTTTTATGTTATTGGGCTTAGATGTTGTTAGTAAAGAGTGGGGGTGCAGAGAAATAAAGTTATGTTTGGGACTTAGGCCATTTTCTCATTTTTGGTTTTCACGTAAGAACAGAAGTTGGAATTTGGGAAAATAGAGCTCTGAAGAATGGAGAACGAAGAACATCGCTCAGGAACTCAAAGCTGCTAATTGATAAGGTAAGGGGGGTTTATACTCGATTTATATTTGTTTATGGGTTTATGTACGGTTGATTCGGGTAATCGTAGGAAATCCCAATCGTTAGATGTTTCTAGGGATCGATAACCTTAGGATTGAACTTTGTTAGAAAAGGCTTAAGTTCCCGATTTTATGAATCAATTAGAGACTTTAGGTTCCTATGATGGATTGGATGTCTTTGTACTATATTGCACCGCCGTAGAGAGGTATTTTCGTGCAAAAAAATGGGTATATGAGCTGCTGCAAAAACAGAAAAATTGGGTTCGCACTCATCAACACGGGCGCGTTGATTTACGCGGGCACCCGTGTTGATTCACTGTATGCTGATGAAAATGTGTTTTCTGGCCATAATTCAACACGGGCGTGTTGATTAACACGGGCGCCCGTGTTGATTCACTGTGTTGGCATAAAAATGGGTTTTCTGGGCACAATTCAACACGGGCCGTGTTGATTTACACGGGCGCCCGTGTTGATCCCCTGTTTTGTCAAAAAAACGTGTTTTCTGGACACATTTCCACACGGGCAGTGTTGTTTTACACGGGCACCCGTGTTAAACCTCCTGTGTTGGTTTTTAAACTATGTTTTCCGTGCATGTTGTTAAGTACGGATTGATCCGGTTTTGATGTGCAGTGTTTGACATGTTTTGAATATGTGTTTATTGAATTCCTAGTGTTGATTGATGTGTGTATCGAATGACGATTGTATGTTATGATACCAACACTATGTGGATCTTATTGTCATGCTTTTAGATGATGTTATCAAGCATGAATTATGATATAACTTGATATGATTGATGTTTAATAGTATGCTGAGTGGTTACATGCTATTCCTATCATGTTATGTTTGATATTGTTGATGTGCATGATATGTTGATTGATGTTCATAGTATGCTGAGTGTTACATACTTACATATCATGTTGCATTTGTTAATTCCCATTGTGTGGAATTAACATGGTGGCCAATATACGTGTCCGCGATATAATGGAACGTTGAGGTGGTAGCCGTGTCCGCGATATAATGGAACGGTGAGTTATCCGTGACCCGCGATTTAATGGGGCGGTGAAGTGGTACCACATGCATGGGTGTGTTGCATTACTCGAATATAACATGAATGGATGATTTTTCCAATGTTGTATTTGATTGTTTGTATGCACGTATGATTGATAAATGGTTGATGATGTTTGATGAATATTTGCAAATATGAAAGGCAATATGTCATGAATATATGAATTGTAAAGGTCTTGTAAACTATGAAATATGCTAATTATTGGGTGATGCTTATGATTTCGTGAATTGATTGTTATGAATGTATAACCAAATGTATATTTGAGAAGCTCACCCTTACTGTTGAATATTTCAGATTGAGGAGCTTCGCTCAGGTGCTTGGCGAAGGCTTATCGTGTCTAGTTTAGTTTCGTTTTAGTATGTCCGGGTCATGCTCTGATAGTTGTAACTCCGGGAACGTTTGGTTGTCGAGCTGCTTTAGTCAGACTCGTTTATTTTCTGTTAATTGTTATAATATGACGTTGACTTTTCCAGGTGTTAATCCCTGATGATTTTGGAAAATATTATAACATTTGATTTATTAAATAAATTATTCCGCTGTGTAGACATGTATGAGTTACCACTAAAATTATGCATGACAGGAATTTATTTTATTAAAAGAGAATTGTAGCATTCCTCGATTATTACATGTACTCTGAGTTTATAATTTTTAATAATTGCGAAAATTATATGCGGGGTTTTAGAGGGTGTTACAATAGTGGTATCAGAGCATAGTCGGTCGTTGTGACCAGAGTCTTGAGTCAGTCATTCCTTTTCGTATGCGACTAGTGCAAGGTAACACTGTCGATACTGTATTATGATGTGGAGTATGTTTTAATTCTCAGGAATATGGCTGGAAGAGGTAATGGACGAAATGATGCTGCACTAGCTGAGGCTTTGGGGATGTTAGCTGGTGTACTTGCTGGAAACCCAACTGGAGGCGTGATTGGTGCTGATAGGCAATTGGGAAATTTCCAGAGGAACAATCCTCCGTTGTTCAAAGGTACACATGACCCCGAAGGTGCTCAGAAGTGGCTGAAGGAAATCGAAAGGATTTTCCGTGTGATCGATTGTGCTGAAGATCTGAAAGTCAGATATGGTACGCATATGTTGGCAGAAGAGGCCGACGACTGGTGGGTTGCCACAAGGACTGAAATGGTTCAGGATGGAGAGGCACTGACTTGGGCTAACTTCAGAAGGGCTTTTCTGAGGAGGTACTTTCCTGAAGATGTTCGGGGAAGAAAGGAAATTGAATTTTTGGAGCTTAAGCAGGGCAATCTGACTGTTAGTGAGTATGCTACTAAGTTTACTGAGCTGGCAAAGTATTATGCACACTACAACAATGATGAGGCTGGAGAATTCTCTAAATGTATCAAATTTGAGAATGGTCTCCGAGATGAGATTAAGCAGGGAATCAGGTACCAGCGTATTCGTAGATTTTCTGATCTGGTGGATTGTAGCAGAATCTTGGAAGAAGATATTACCAAGAATCGGTCGTCTCACTCTCGTGGAGCTGTTGATAAAAGAGGGAAGCAACATATGGACCGTGGCAAGCCATATGGTAGAGATAACCAGAGATCAGGCGGTTGGAAAAGACCTAGTGGGGGAGATTCTAAGGCTCCTATCAGATGCTACAGGTGTGGTGAGTCTGGTCATCACATTCGAGATTGCAAGAGTGATGAGAAGAAGTGCTATAAATGTGGAAAGGCTGGTCATTTGTCTATTGATTGCAAAGGGAAGTCTGTTACTTGTTACAATTGTGGCGAAGAAGGTCACATTCGTCCGCAGTGTCCTAAGCCTAGGAAGGATCAGTCAGGTGGAAAAGTGTTTGCTTTGTCTGGATCTGAGACTACCCCGGAGGATCGATTGATTAAAGGTACGTGTTTTATTCATGGCACACCTTTAGTTGCAATTATTGATACTGGTGCAACTCATTCTTTCATTTCTTTGGATTGTGCTGAGAGGTTGAAACTGGACATATCTGGTATGCGAGGTAGCATGGTTGTTGATACTCCTGCATCGGGTTCAGTGACAACTTCACTTGTATGTAGGAATTGTCCTATTGAGATTTTTGGTAGGGGTTTCGGTATAGATTTAGTGTGCCTACCGCTTGAACAAATTGATATTATCCTTGGGATGAACTGGTTGGAATTCAACCGGGTTCATCTGAACTGCTTTGCTAAGACGGTGATTTTTCCAGAAGCAGTTGGTGTCGAGAATTTGACTATGACTGCTAGGCAGGTGCAAGAAGCAATGGAAGATGGTGCTAATGTGTTTATGTTACTTGCTTCGTTAGATGCAACAGGAAAGGTCAGGAGTAGTGAATTGCCAGTGGTGTGTGATTTTCCAGAAGTCTTTCCTGATGATGTTGGCGAGTTACCTCCTGAGAGAGAAGTGGAATTTTCTATAGATTTAATTCCTGGTACGAGACCGGTGTCGATGGCGCCATATCGTATGTCTGCGTCTGAATTGGCTGAATTGAAGAGTCAGTTGGAAGATTTACTGGAGAAGAAGTTTATTCGTCCAAGTGTTTCGCCTTGGGGTGCTCCGGTATTGTTGGTTAAGAAGAAAGAAGGTTCTATGAGACTGTGTGTTGATTACAGGCAATTGAACAAGGTAACCATTAAGAATCGGTACCCGTTACCGAGGATTGATGATTTAATGGATCAGTTAATTGGAGCCAGTGTATTCAGTAAGATTGATTTGAGATCTGGATATCACCAGATTCGTGTGAAAGCGGAAGATATTCAAAAGACTGCTTTTCGAACGAGGTATGGGCATTATGAATATTCTGTTATGCCGTTCGGAGTTACTAATGCACCTGGTGTTTTCATGGAATATATGAATAGGATTTTTCACCCATATCTGGATAAGTTTGTTGTGGTTTTTATTGATGACATTCTGATTTGTTCCAAGAATGACGAAGAACATGCGGAACATCTCAGAATTGTGTTAGAGTTGTTGAAAGATAAGAAGTTGTATGCAAAGTTGTCCAAATGTGAGTTCTGGCTGAATGAAGTTAGTTTTCTTGGACATGTGATTTCTAAGAATGGTATTGCAGTGGATCCTACGAAAGTAGAAGCGGTATCTCAGTGGGAAGCGCCGAAGACTGTTTCGGAAATCAGAAGTTTTCTTGGTCTTGCAGGTTATTACAGAAAGTTTATCGAAGGATTCTCAAAGTTAGCATTGCCGTTGACGAAGTTGACTCGTAAAGGACAAGCGTTTATTTGGGATTCTGATTGTGAGAAAGGTTTCCAAGAATTGAAGCGGAGATTGACAAGTGCTCCTATTCTGATTTTGCCGAATCCGGTGGAATCTTTTGTGGTCTATTGTGATGCATCTCTGTTGGGTTTAGGTGGCGTTTTAATGCAGAATCAGCAGGTAGTTGCGTATGCTTCGAGACAGTTGAAGGTTCATGAAAGGAACTATCCTACTCATGACTTAGAGTTGGCAGCAGTCGTGTTTGTCTTGAAATTATGGAGACATTATCTGTACGGTTCGAGATTTGAAGTGTATAGTGATCATAAGAGTTTGAAGTATCTTTTCGATCAGAAAGAGCTCAATATGAGGCAAAGAAGGTGGTTGGAATTTCTCAAAGATTATGATTTTGGTTTGAATTACCATCCTGGTAAGGCAAATGTGGTTGCAGATGCTTTGAGCAGGAAATCCTTGCATATGTCTATGATGATGGTTCGTGAATTGGATTTAATTGAGCAATTCCGAGATTTGAGTTTGGTTTGTGAAAGTACTCCGAAGTGTGTTCGTTTGGGTATGTTGAAACTTACTAGTGGTATTCTAGAAGAGATCAGGATCGGGCAGAAATCCGATGTTAATTTAGTTGATAAATTGACATTGATCAACCAAGGTCAAGGTGGTGAGTTTAGGATTGATGAAAATGATGTTATGAGATTTAGCGATAGAGTTTGTGTTCCTGATGTCGCAGAAATCAAGAAAAGTATATTAGAGGAAGGACATCGCAGTGGGATGAGCATTCATCCGGGTGCCACGAAAATGTATCATGATTTGAAGAAATTGTTTTGGTGGCCGAGAATGAAAAAGGAAATAGCTGAATTTGTGTATGCATGTTTAATCTGTCAGAAATCGAAGATTGAGCATCAAAAGCCGGCTGGGTTTATGCAACCGATGTTTATTCCAGAATGGAAGTGGGATAGTATTTCTATGGATTTCGTATCTGGGTTGCCAAGGACTCCTATGAATTGTGAAGCGATATGGGTCGTTGTGGATAGGTTGACTAAGTCTGCTCATTTTATACCGGTGCGAATGGATTACTCGATGGAGAGATTGGCACAGTTGTATATTGAGAAAATAGTGAGTTTGCATGGAGTTCCTTCTAGTATTGTGTCAGATAGAGATCCGAGGTTCACTTCGAAATTTTGGGAAGGATTGCAGAAGGCTTTGGGTACTAAGTTGAGATTGAGTTCAGCTTACCATCCTCAGACTGATGGACAGACGGAGAGGACGATTCAATCGTTGGAAGATTTATTGCGTGCTTGTGTTTTAGAAAAAGGTGGAGCTTGGGATAGCTATTTGCCATTGATTGAATTTACTTATAACAATAGTTACCATTCGAGTATTGGTATGGCTCCGTTTGAGGCATTGTATGGTAGACGGTGTAGGACGCCTTTGTGTTGGTATGAATCTGGAGAGAGTTCGGTAATTGGGCCAGAGATTGTTCAGCAGACTACCGAAAAGATCAAATTGATTCAAGAGAAGATGAGAGCTTCTCAGAGTCGTCAGAAAAGTTATCATGACAAGAGGAGAAAGAATTTAGAATTCAGTGCTGGAGATCATGTGTTTATGAGAGTTACTCCGATGACGGGTATTGGTCGGGCGTTGAAGTCTAAGAAGTTGACTCCGCGCTTTATTGGTCCGTTTCAGATTACGGAAAGAGTTGGAGAAGTTGCTTATCGCATTGCTTTACCTCCGAGACTTGCGAATTTGCACGATGTTTTTCATGTTTCTCAGTTGAGGAGATACATTCCAGACCCATCTCATGTAATCCAAATAGATGATGTACAGGTAAGAGATAACCTGACAGTAGAAGCATTGCCTATGAGGATAGAAGATCGGGAAGTGAAACAGTTAAGAGGTAAAGAGATAGCATTAGTGAAGGTTGCTTGGGGAGGTCCAGCAGATGGAAATATCACTTGGGAGCTGGAGAGCCAGATGAAAGAGGCTTATCCGGAGCTGTTCGTCTAAGGTATGTTTTCGAGGACGAAAACTCTTTTAGTGGGGGAGAGTTGTAACACCCCGTTTTCAATTAATTGATTTATTTGAATTTGGGAATTTATTTTATTAGAATTAATAAAATAAAAAGAATTATTTATTTTGGAGTATTTGAGGAAAATAAAAGAAATAAGGAATATTGGGATTTTTATGTTATTGGGCTTAGATGTTGTTAGTAAAGAGTGGGGGTGCAGAGAAATAAAGTTATGTTTGGGACTTAGGCCATTTTCTCATTTTTGGTTTTCACGTAAGAACAGAAGTTGGAATTTGGGAAAATAGAGCTCTGAAGAACGGAGAACGAAGAACATCGCTCAGGAACTCAAAGCTGCTAATTGATAAGGTAAGGGGGGTTTATACTCGATTTATATTTGTTTATGGGTTTATGTACGGTTGATTCGGGTAATCGTAGGAAATCCCAATCGTTAGATGTTTCTAGGGATCGATAACCTTAGGATTGAACTTTGTTAGAAAAGGCTTAAGTTCCCGATTTTATGAATCAATTAGAGACTTTAGGTTCCTATGATGGATTGGATGTCTTTGTACTATATTGCACCGCCGTAGAGAGGTATTTTCGTGCAAAAAAATGGGTATATGAGCTGCTGCAAAAACAGAAAAATTGGGTTCGCACTCATCAACACGGGCGCGTTGATTTACGCGGGCACCCGTGTTGATTCACTGTATGCTGATGAAAATGTGTTTTCTGGCCATAATTCAACACGGGCGTGTTGATTAACACGGGCGCCCGTGTTGATTCACTGTGTTGGCATAAAAATGGGTTTTCTGGGCACAATTCAACACGGGCCGTGTTGATTTACACGGGCGCCCGTGTTGATCCCCTGTTTTGTCAAAAAAACGTGTTTTCTGGACACATTTCCACACGGGCAGTGTTGTTTTACACGGGCACCCGTGTTAAACCTCCTGTGTTGGTTTTTAAACTATGTTTTCCGTGCATGTTGTTAAGTACGGATTGATCCGGTTTTGATGTGCAGTGTTTGACATGTTTTGAATATGTGTTTATTGAATTCCTAGTGTTGATTGATGTGTGTATCGAATGACGATTGTATGTTATGATACCAACACTATGTGGATCTTATTGTCATGCTTTTAGATGATGTTATCAAGCATGAATTATGATATAACTTGATATGATTGATGTTTAATAGTATGCTGAGTGGTTACATGCTATTCCTATCATGTTATGTTTGATATTGTTGATGTGCATGATATGTTGATTGATGTTCATAGTATGCTGAGTGTTACATACTTACATATCATGTTGCATTTGTTAATTCCCATTGTGTGGAATTAACATGGTGGCCAATATACGTGTCCGCGATATAATGGAACGTTGAGGTGGTAGCCGTGTCCGCGATATAATGGAACGGTGAGTTATCCGTGACCCGCGATTTAATGGGGCGGTGAAGTGGTACCACATGCATGGGTGTGTTGCATTACTCGAATATAACATGAATGGATGATTTTTCCAATGTTGTATTTGATTGTTTGTATGCACGTATGATTGATAAATGGTTGATGATGTTTGATGAATATTTGCAAATATGAAAGGCAATATGTCATGAATATATGAATTGTAAAGGTCTTGTAAACTATGAAATATGCTAATTATTGGGTGATGCTTATGATTTCGTGAATTGATTGTTATGAATGTATAACCAAATGTATATTTGAGAAGCTCACCCTTACTGTTGAATATTTCAGATTGAGGAGCTTCGCTCAGGTGCTTGGCGAAGGCTTATCGTGTCTAGTTTAGTTTCGTTTTAGTATGTCCGGGTCATGCTCTGATAGTTGTAACTCCGGGAACGTTTGGTTGTCGAGCTGCTTTAGTCAGACTCGTTTATTTTCTGTTAATTGTTATAATATGACGTTGACTTTTCCAGGTGTTAATCCCTGATGATTTTGGAAAATATTATAACATTTGATTTATTAAATAAATTATTCCGCTGTGTAGACATGTATGAGTTACCACTAAAATTATGCATGACAGGAATTTATTTTATTAAAAGAGAATTGTAGCATTCCTCGATTATTACATGTACTCTGAGTTTATAATTTTTAATAATTGCGAAAATTATATGCGGGGTTTTAGAGGGTGTTACACACTCCATAATGAAGCTGATCCAACTACTTCTTCTGTTGAGAAAAACAGTCCCCAAGGGGGAGGGGCTCCTAGTCCCGCAGTCTCCGACAACGAGACGGACTATAACGATGAACAATACCCACCTGCTGCTGACAGGTACAAGCAATTGGAGGACCGCTTGAGCGCCATGGAAATTCAGAATGTGCCGGGACTGGATTTCGGAGATCTGGGGTTATCTTCTGGGGTAGTAATTCCACACAAGTTTAAGGCGCCTGCCTTCGCCAAGTATGATGGGGTCTCCTGCCCAAAGCTACATCTGAGGTCGTACGTAAGGAAAATCCAACCTTACACGGCGGATAAGAACCTTTGGATTCACTTCTTCCAAGATAGCCTCTCGGGGTCGCAACTTGAATGGTTCTACCAGTTAGATGGAACTAGCATACGACACTGGGAAGATTTGGCAAGCGCATTCTACAGACAATACCAATACAATTCTGATCTCGCTCCTACACGTACCCAACTTCAGGGTATGTCTCTAGGAACGGGTGAGGGGTTCAAAGAGTACGCTCAAAAATGGAGAGATTTGGCTGGCAGGGTGCAGCCTCCATTGACTGATCGGGAGCTGGTTGATATGTTTCTAGGGACGTTGTCTGGTCCGTTTTTCAATCATTTGGTTGGTAACTCCTCCGCTGGGTTTACAGATTTGATATTGACAGGAGAAAGAATTGAAGCTGGCATCAGGTCAGGCAAGATACAAAAGGCTGCCTCCACAAGTGCTGAGAAGAGGCCGTTTAAGAAAGAAGCAAGCGCCGTCTATGGTCTTAGAAGACAAGTCAAGCCCGAAAGTCGCCAAGCCGTCAATGCTTTGGTCATCTCAAAACCTGTTGCTGCTCCTCAGCAGTACAATCAACAAAGAAGTGAAAGGCCCAAGAGGCAGTATACTCGGCTGAGTATGACCTTATCTCAAATTTTACCCCAACTGTTATCCACCAACCTGGTGACCCTCAAAGAAGCCCCTAAGGTCGTCAACACTGCGTCTCCTAAGTATAACCCAAATGCCCGGTGTGCTTATCATTCTGATAGTCCCGGGCACACTACTGATGATTGCTGGGCCTTGAGAAACAAAGTACAAGATCTGATCGACGCAAAGGAAATTCAGTTTGAAGCGCCGGAGAGACCAAATGTTGTAACTGCTCCTATGCCCCATCATAGAGTAAATGCCATTGAGGAAGAAATGTATGCTGTTTCGGTAGAGGAAGTTGTTACCCCTCTGAAGACTGTCAAGAAGAACCTACTGCGGGCCGGTTTATTTCCGGGTTGCAGTGAAGGTTGCCTGTTCTGTGCGGTTTCCCTATCTGGTTGTCCCTTGCTAAAGTTAGGTATCCAAAGCCTAATGGATAGTAAGGAGATTTTGTTTCAGAAGTCTGTTGTTCAAGTAGTTCCGATAAGAGAAGTTTCTGTGGTTACCATCTTCAAAAATCCAATCAAGGCTCCCCTGAAGAAGCCTGTTCAAATCATGACTGTTGCACCTGTGATTATTACTGTTCCGGGGCCTCTCCCCTACGTGTCTGATAAAGCTGTCCCTTGGCATTATGGGGCAGACGTATATGTGAATGGAATGAAACAGGAATTTGACACTGGCGCCAGTATCTGTGATATCACTGGTCCAGCCAAGGTCACCCGCAGTGGCAGGCTCTTCTCGCCTGACATTGCACCGCCCGCCATTCGAAGACCCCTCCTTATAAAACCTGCAAGTTTATCTGTTCCTGCTGCTGATCAAGTTGTTTCCCCTGCTGCCGAGTCCTCAAATGCTCGGGGCAAAGGGATTGAAGAAGAGCCTGCCCGGATGAAGGCACCAATACCCGTAAATGCTGAGGCCTCCCAACAAGAAATGGAGGAGATTCTGAAAATAATAAAGAAAAGTGATTTCAATGTTATCGAACAGCTGGGGCATACGCCCTCCAAGATCTCCCTGCTCTCCTTATTGCTATGCTCTGAGGCCCATGCTAAAGCCTTGATTTCATTTCTCAAGACGGCCCATGTACCACAGGAGACATCTGCAGTCCAATTCGCTGATTGCGTAGCAAACCTGACAGCAGACAATGGCTTGGGTTTTTCAGATGCTGACCTGACTGCAAAAGGAAGAGACCACAACGACGCCCTGCATGTCTCTATCGAATGCAGGGGCACTACTCTGGCGCATGTATTGGTGGATACTGGTTCTTCCTTGAATGTCCTACCGAAAAAGGCTTTAGACCGTTTGGATTATGAAGGTCTAGAACTGAAGCCCAGCAATATCATCGTCAGGGCCTTTGACGGTTCAAAAAGGATGGTTCATGGAGAGGTTGACATCCCTATTCGTGTGGGCTCTCAGGTGTTCGACTCTACCTTTTTTGTGATGGATATACGTCCATCGTACTCTTGTCTACTGGGTCGACCTTGGATCCATGAAGCTGGGGCAGTGACCTCCACCTTGCACCAGAAGCTGAAGTATCCCGTCAAGGGGAAGATCGTCACTGTGCAAGGAGAAGAGGAATACATGGTGAGCCATTTGAATTCCTTCAGATACATTGAGATGGATGGGGAGTTTATTGAAACCCCCTTTCAGCATTTCGAGGAGGTGCATCCAATTTCAGCAGCAGCAGAGGCAACAGTCGAAGAGAATGTTTCCTTGAAGATGGCTTCCCTAAGGGATGCCCGGGCTGTGGTTCAGAAAGGCGGTTGTGCAAACTGGGGTCAGCTTCCTGACTTCACTCAGAAGAACGACAAGTTTGGGCTGGGCTTTACTGCAGAGGCTCAGAGGAATGTGCGCAAGGAGAAGATCTGAAAGGCTCCGGTGTTTATCTCCAGCTCGAGGGTGAATGCTATCGAGGAGGATGTAGAGGAAGCAGAGTTTGACAGTTGGATCTACCCGACCACCAGCGACGGACCAAGCAACTGGACGGCAAAGGATTTTACCCCTATCACATTTGTCACGCAGTAATTGATTTCTTTTGATTTCCAATTTGTAACAAACAATATGAAACTTTGTTGGCTCGGTGTCCTACCCGGGGCATCGTAGCTCCATTTGTGAGGGCTTTTTGTATGACATTTTCATATATCATCAATCAAAACATTGGACGTTTGTTGCATTTCAAATCTTGCGCTTTTTTCCTTTCTGTGTTATATATACTGCAAAACAGCTATATTTACACACACTCACTTATACAGGTTTCAATCCACTCTGGATCTCACTGGTAACAGCTCCGCTACCGCCAGTTATGACTTCGAAAATCCGATCAACTTGGCCGAGGACGAAGGTGAAGATGATTGCGAAGTGCCTGGTGAACTCGCAAGACTGCTGCTCCAGGAAGAGAGGGCTATTCAGCCACATGAAGAGCCTGTGGAAACAATTAACTTGGGTACTGAGACAAATAGGAAAGAGGTCAAGATTGGTGCCAATCTAGAGCTTAACGTGAAGCAACGATTGATCCAGATGTTACAAGATTACATGGAAATTTTTGCTTGGTCCTATGAAGATATGCCTGGTTTGGATGCCGACGTTGTAGTTCACCACCTGCCAACCAAGGAAGATTGCCCTCCGGTAAAGCAAAAAGTCCGACGGATGCGTCCAGAGATGTCCGAAAAGATCAAGGCCGAGGTTATGAAACAGTTTGATGCCGGATTCCTTGCAGTGACTTCATACCCTCAGTGGGTTGCCAATGTAGTGCCAGTACCGAAGAAGGACGGTAAAGTCAGAATGTGTGTCGACTACAGGGATCTGAACAGGGCCAGCCCCAAGGATGACTTCCCCCTACCTCACATTGATGTCCTTGTTGACAATACAGCTCAACACAAGGTGTTCTCCTTCATGGATGGTTTTTCAGGGTATAATCAGATCAAGATGGCTCCAGAGGATATGGAGAAAACTACATTTGTGACTCAGTGGGGCACCTTCTGTTATAAGGTCATGCCGTTCGGATTGAAAAATGCTGGGGCAACCTATCAACGTGCCATGGTTGCTTTATTTCATGATATGATCCATCATGAGATTGAGGTATACGTTGATGACATGATCGCAAGGTCTCAAACTGAGGAGGAGCACCTTGACCATCTGAGGAAGTTATTTGACCGACTCAAGTTATACAAGCTGAGGTTGAATCCCAACAAATGCACCTTTGGGGTAAGGTCCGGAAAATTGCTAGGTTTCATTGTAAGTGATAAAGGTATTCAGGTGGACCCTGCCAAGGTAAAAGCCATACAAGAGATGCCGACTCCAAAAACAGAGAAAGAAGTCAGAGGCTTCCTAGGACGACTGAATTACATTGCCCGATTCATCTCGCATCTGACTGCTACTTGTGAGCCAATCTTCAAGCTGCTGAAGAAAGATCAAGTAGTACGCTGGAATGATTAATGTCAGGCCGCCTTTGAAAGAATAAAGGAATATCTCCAAGAGCCACCCATTCTTATGCCACCGATGGAAGGAAGACCTCTGATACTATACCTGACAGTACTTGACAATTCAATGGGGTGTGTGCTGGGACAGCATGACGAGTCTGGCCGAAAAGAGCACGCTATTTATTACTTGAGCAAAAAGTTTACCGACTGTGAGTCTCGTTACTCACTGCTTGAGAAAACTTGCTGCGCTCTTGTATGGGCTGCTCGCCGGCTGAGACAGTATATGCTGACTCACACTACTTTATTGATTTCAAAGATGGATCCCATCAAGTACATATTTGAAAAGCCCGCTCTGTCTGGAAGAATAGCGAGATGGCAAATGATCTTAACAGAATATGATATCCAGTATACAACTCAGAAAGTGATTAAAGGAAGTGTACTGGCGGATCACTTGGCACACCAACCTGTGGACGATTACCAATCATTGAACTTTGATTTTCCGGACGAAGACATCATGGTGGTAACTGACTGTGAAGTACCTGGACCGGATGAAGGACCTGAGGAAGGATCCCGATGGTCTATGCACTTCGATGGAGCCTCCAATGCTTTGGGTAACGGCGTCGGCGCTGTAATCATATCTCCCAAAGGAACTCATACTCCACTCACCGCCCGATTATGTTTCAACTGCACCAACAACATGGCAGAATATGAGGCATGTATCATGGGTTTACAAGCTGCAATCGACTTGAGGATCAAATTTCTAAGTGTCTTCGGAGATTCCGCTCTCGTAATCAATCAGATCAAAGGCGAGTGGGATACGAAACACCCGAATCTTATCCCTTACAAGGAGTATGTGTCAACCTTGCTCCCCCACTTTGAAGAAATAACTTTTGAGCACTTCCCAAGAGAGGAGAATCAGCTAGCGGACGCACTAGCTACGATGTCTTCAATGTTCAAAGTTAAATGGGACAATGAGGCTCCCCGAATCATCATCTGGAAGTTGGATGAACCGGCATACTGCTGTGAGCTCGAGGCTGAGAAGGTTATTGAAAAACCCTGGTATCATGAGGTGAAGAGGTACTTGGAAACTCAGGAATACCCGGAAGGTGCATCTGTCAACGATAAAAAGTTCATGAGGAGGTTTGCCGCGAAATTCTTCCTCAGCAACGGCATTCTCTACAAGCGGAATCATGATTCAACTCTGCTACGTTGTGTGGATAAGGCCGAAGCAGAGACAATTATGATGGAATTAAATGAAGGCACGTTTGGAACACATTCCAGTGGACACACCATGGCTAAGAAAATCCTTCGGGCAGGATACTTCTGGTCCACAATGGAAGCCGATTGTTACCAACATTCCCGAACTTGTCATAAATGCCAGATCTATGCTGACAAGGTGCATATCCCTCCGGTTCCTTTGAATGTTCTAACTGCACCTTGGCCGTTTGCAATGTGGGGCATAGACATGATCGGTGAGATCAAACCTACGGCATCCAATGGGCATCGCTTCATCCTGGTGGCGATCGATTACTTCACGAAATGGGTTGAGGCAGCATCCTATGCCACAGTAACCAAGAGCGTCGTGGCACGTTTCATCCGGCATAATCTGATCTGTCGGTACGGTGTCCCGGAAAGAATCATTACGGACAATGGTACCAATCTCAATAACAAAATGATCACTGAACTCTGTGAACAATTCAAAATACAGCACCACAATTCTTCTCCCTACCGGCCGAAGATGAATGGGGCTGTAGAGGCAGCCAATAAGAATATCAAGAAAATTGTGCAGAAGATGACAGTGACTTATAAAGATTGGCACGAGATGTTACCATTCGCTCTTCATGGGTACCGCACCTCAGCCAGAACGTCAACCGGGGCAACTCCCTTCTCCTTGGTCTATGGAATGGAAGCAGTCTTGCCAATTGAAGTCCAGATACCCTCTCTCCGGATAATGAAGGATGCAGACTTGAATGAAGATGATTGGATCCAGACTCGACTTGATCAATTAAATCTGATTGACGAAAAGAGGCTCACTGCTATCTGTCATGGTCAAACGTATCAAAAACGGATGATCAGGGCATTTAACAAGAAAGTCAGACCGCAAGAGTATCAAGTTGGGGACTTGGTAATCAAACGCATCATCCTTCCTCAAAGTGATCCCCGGGGCAAATGGACCCCTACTTACGAAGGGCCATTTGTGGTTAAGCGTGTGTTCTCAGGAGGAGCCATGATCCTAACCACCATGGATGGTGACGACCTTCCTCACCCCGCCAATGCAGACATAGTGAAAAAATACTACGCATAAATAAAAGACCCGCTAGGTTGACATACCTAGGCAAAAATAAGGGCTTCCCGGCGAACCAAAAGGGTTCGGGCAAAAATAAGGGATGAAATGAAAAAATCTGTACACCCGGCAAGTCGAAAACCTGAAAAGGCGGCTTGGGCAAAAATGGGTATCCCGGTGGACTGAAAACCTGAAAGGGCGGTCCAGGCAAAAGTTAGGGATGGAGCGTAACACTATGTCTCATTGGATCACATCACATCCAGAATTCAGTATCCACTACCTGGCTCAGACTTCGGCGTCGACCAATCAGCTTCATCTTCAACTAGGTAGCAAAGCGATGAGACGTTCGAAGACATAAAGGCAATAGCAGAGTTGGAACCCAGTGGGATCGTTCACATAGCTGTTTTATTTCCTTTTCAAATTCTATGTTATTTGGCAGCGTCCTCTTACTAGGATGTCAGCCTCTTGTATAAAAACGCCTATTCACAGGCAAAGTTCGAATCAATACAAATTCACTTGTCCATACAAATTACCATTGTTTTCTTCTTTCTGTTTTGTCTTGCGAAGAACGTCCAATGTTCGTTTTTGATATATGCATTTGACATTAAAATTGCTGATTCATAAATATTCGCGTATGAGACAAAAGATCAATTACAGGTGACATCGGACACAGGGCAATGTAAAGTTGTCTGATACAGTCGGATTGCTTTGTCCGCCAAGGTACCAAGGTAGATTCGACTGAAGAATGCGACTAAATCATCTCAACTCCCCGCAGAGTAAGACAAGATTCGGCAATACTTTCCCCAAGCAGAGTTGGTTCCCTATCAATCCTGAAAAAGGCACCACATTCCCCAGCGGAGTATAGGCATTCGTCAGCAAGCATCCCCGGCAGTCTTGATCTAAGTTTGTTACCTGGCGAAATACGGACACCCCAGTAGAACCATTTACCAGCACAATTCCAAAAGTTTCCCCAGGAAAGTGGGATTCTTGTCCCCAACAGGTCTTAAAGCTTATCCCCAGTAGATTCTGGAAGATTATCTCCTGCAGAATACGGACGTCTCTCTCTAACTTTATTCAGAGTTATTCCTCACAAGGGCTTATAACTGGGTTATCCTCAGCTAATCGCCACGGAAGATCGCCCCCAACAAAGTTCTTTCAATCCCCAGCGGAGTTTATCTTTCGATCCTCAGCGGAGTTTATCTTTCAATCCCCAGCGGATTTTATCTTTCGATCCCCAGCGGAGTTTATCTTTCGATCCCCAGCGGAGTTTATCTTTCAAATCCCCAGCAGATTTTATCTTTGGTATCCCCAGCAGATTTTATCTTTGTGATCCCCAGTGGAGTCCATCATCGAAACCCTCAGCGAAGCTCTCATCAAAACTTCAGCAAAGTATCTCGGCCACAGGGCAACTCCCCAGCCGATCGTCAAAGACCTATTTTCCTAAGACGAAGATACATTCATAAGCATTTCACACTTTCATACATCTTGCTTACATACATGATAAAGTGCATACAGCACTATCTCATGTTGAACATCATGACATCATGCATCATGACATGGCGTACAACTTATGTTTTTGCCTTTTCAGGGAAAAAGACGATCCCAAAAACAACTACCTTCAACTGTCACAAATTCCGGATTCGATACCTGTATCTAGCCAGGGCATATCTGAGAGTGATCAGTTTCCAGACTCGATTCCTGCATCTAGCCAGGGCACGTCTGAAGAGTTCAAAGATTTGATTCCTGTATCTAGCCAGGGCACATCTATCAACTGTCACGTTTCCAGACTCGATTCCTGTATCTAGCCAGGGCACGTCTGAAGAGTTCGAAGATTCGATTCCTGTATCCAGCCAGGGCATATCTGTGGACCACATTTCCAGACTCGATTCCTGTATCTAGCCAGGGCACGTCTGAAGAGTTCAAAGATTCGATTCCTGTATCTAGCCAGGGCACGTCTGAAGAGTCCGAAGATTCGATTCCTGTATCCAGCCAGGGCACATCTATTAACGACTATTTCCAGATTCGACTCCTGTATCCAGCCAGGGCACATCTGTGAGCAACCGATTGTGGATTCGATACCTGTATCTAGCCAGGGCACATCTGCATAAGGAGATTGAAGATCAAACACCTGTAACAAGCCAGGAAAACATCCGTCTTTCTCAAATATACAAATTTCTCGCTAAGGAATCTCTTATGCGATCGACACTTCCAAATGGCATCTATAAGCCCATTCCCGACAAGGTTCTGTCACGTCTCCAGATGGCATCTATAAGCCCATCTCCCTATCTACCTCCTCTCCAAATGGCATCTGTAAGCCCATTCCCGCCATCACATTGCTGATACTCTACTAAGCGAGTGCAAATTTTCGGGCACTCTGGTGTCCAATCTCCTTTTACCTTCGAGTCGCGAAAGGCAAACTCGCCAATCTAACTCTTCAGGTTCAAGAAGATTGAACAGGGGCAACTGTTGTACCCCAAAATTCGCCCTCCCTTTCTTCAGGAAACCATCTTAGATTTTTCAAAATCCCCTGAAACAAATCCAAGTCCTGAGTTATCCTTTTGCCCAAGCAAGTCACTTACAAGAGCAAGATGATCTCACAAACTCCAGAAACAACGCTTTCATCTTGAGGAAAATCAAATTCTAAGTGCTTAAAATGTTTCTTTAAAATAAGTGTTTTTAGAAAAAATCAGCGCTTCAGAACTTCTGGACCCATTCCAGATGAAGACGGTCAGAAGTTGCAAGCTTGGCTCAGCATGGTCAGAAGTTGGCTCTTCAGCAGCTACATCAGTTCAATCAGAAGTTGTAAACGTGGTTCAGAATGTAAGCCTCAAACAGAACATGCCCCTTCAACAGTTACACAAGCTCAGTCAGAACTTGCTAAAGGAATGCAAGAGAAACATGAAAGTATAAAGTCTCCTTCAGAACAGGTTGAAGTCAGAAGATGAAAGGTCAGAGGGATAGGTGTCACATTGATACAGAATCTCTAAGTCCAGATTGTCCAGAAGTAGATCCAAGGAACGTACCAGAAAACCAGGAGAATCACCAGAGCTTGCTAAGACAACAGGTAGCCAAGGCCAGAGCAGGGTTTACGCTGCTGATTCAACAACCAGAATGTTGGTATTGACAGGTCTTGTCACTATTTAATGCCCATTAATGCTTCCAACCACTCCTGAGCGTTCACGTGTGGCTTGGAAAATGCTTTTGCACAGATTCTGGCATAGGTCTTCACGCCACCGCCCATTTCAGAGGTCACTTCCCCCAATCTACGCCTGCTGCTGCTACCTAGGCTGAAAAATAGCTGTTATCACAACTTCCCAGGAATTTCTGTCAAAGAACAAAGATTCAAACTCTGTTGGCGCCTTAAATGTTCAAGGCATCCACAAGAACTTTGCCTATAAATAGAGAGCTTTCACCACTGCAAAAGACGTTCAAGAAGAGAAACAGAAAAATTGCTAAGAGAGAAACGAAACTCCTAGCAACATAACATCCCGAAACTCTGTCAAAATTTCCAGCTTTGTTTCATAACTTTAAGTTTCTTACCTTCAACTTCATCAAACATCCAGCTCTTTTCTGTAAACCAAAAACGTTCTTTCCAAACTTCTGACCCTATACACGTATACACCTTCACTTCCTCTTTTCCAAATCTGTCCAGAACACCACCAGAACCAAAAGCTAACTTTCACCCACCATTTTCCAGACAGTCAGGTAAGCACCTGCTGACCCTCACCACACTGTTAAGCATCATCAGCTGTGCATATTCAAGTAACATAATGTAAATATTCATGTTATTGCTGTTTATGTTCTGAGGACTCTCATACCTCAGAACGTTCTGAGCCAGTTTAGGACTTGCCTGTGACCTTGGTGATTCTGACCTCTGAGACATTTTGCTATTTTGCTGGATCTGTTCCAAATATGTTTTCTGTTTTGTGGAGTAACAACAGGATTGCAGATGTTCTGATTAGTGCAGGAAAAAGCCAAGTGCTGACTTTGACGTTAGCACATCTGAAGACTGTTTTGCTGTCAATGACATCAGAACCTCTGAGAGTTATTGCCTTTTCAGCAGAATCTGAACTTCTGGGTTCTCCACTAAAAAACTTCTGTCTTTCAGCGCAGGGAAATCAGAACTTCTGGTTTCCCCACTAACCAAGTTCTGTTTTGCAGGTTCTAGGGTCAGAAGTTCTGACTCATCCAGTTTCACCAACAGGTTGATCATCTGACAGCGGATCTGGGTCAGAACTTCTGATGACCACCCAACAGCGCGCGGGCTCCCTCTCTCTCTATATATATCTTGTTTTTTGCTATTTTCTTTTTTGTCTATTTTTCTCGTTGAACCCCCCATGTACAAATGTGTATCCCCTCCCCTAATTGTTGTAATAGCGTAGGATTTTACGTTTCCGCTTCTTATTGCTAGTAATTAGGACGTGTATGACAAGATAAAATCAATGAAATAGAAAAACCTAATTCAAAGAAAAAACTCTTGTATGCAATAAAACACACTTGCACACTAACACCCCTAGGGTTATATCCACTTGTTGCCTTTCAAAATTGGGCCATATTGCATGTTAGGTCTCTTTGGGCAAAACAAACACAATTCAAATGATCATAGTCCCTCGATGACGCCTTCGAAAGTTGCCTAAAAAATGATCAAGTCCCTTAAGGAAAATGCCCAAAGATACTTGGCACCATTGCAATTATGGTCTAAACGATGACTCGCGCCTGTCCCTTTCACATCCTAACACAAGATTGTCCACCAAATTCAATGGTGGAACAAACTTGTTAAAAGGGTTAAAACATAGCAATAATCTTTTGAGAAACTTAGGAGTAGACAACCTCTTAGTTGCTTGAATCAAACTTGCAAAACCAAAACACTTGCCTAATTTCAAAATCACACATCACGACACTTTCAAAACAACTTTCAAAAACAAATGAAAACTTTTTAAAAGACATACATCTTTGTATACATCCCCACATGGATCATTACAAAGATTGCCACCACATTGGCCTCTTTTCAAAACATTTTCAAACCCACACACACAAACACCATTCCAAACAATTGAAAACAAAAAGGCAAGTGATCTAAGCAAGTAACTAAGAGCCCATGGATAACCATGGATAGAAAGGGTGCTAATACCTTCCCTTTCTATAATCTACTCCCCGAACCCAAGAAAACATCTCAAAGGTTTTTGTTGTGCTTTTTAAACCTTTCCTTAGGATAAAATAAAAAGTCGGTGGCGACTCTTGCTCAACCGAAACATTTGCGAAAACAAACGCAAAACTCATAGTCAGTTCTCCCACCGTATCACACATCTATTATACCATAATACAATGGGAATATGGTGAATAAATTTACTATCTAACTTCATTATATAGTTTTAATTATTACGAACGTATATGAAATATATGTCATTAACTATAGTCTTTTAACTTAGTTTCTTGGTGATGCAGTAACCTATAATTTGGTGATGGATAAGAAGAATAAAATTGAAATTGTTTACATCTCTTATACCATAATTCAATGTGAATATGGTGAATAAATTTACAATCTAACCTCATTATATAGTTTTTATTATTACGAACGTATATAAAATATATGTTATTTATTAATAGTCTTTCAACTTAGTTTATTAGTGACGAAGTAGCCTAAAATTTGGTGATGGATAAGAAGAATAATATTGAAATTGTTTACATTTATTATACCATAATACAATGTGAATATGGTGCATAAATTTACTATCTAACCTCAATATATAGTTTTAATTATTACGAGCGTATATGAAATATATGTCATTAACTAATAGTCTTTTAATATAGTTTCTTAGTGACGAAGTAACCTAAAATTTGGTGATGGATAAGAAGAATAAAATTGAAATTGTTTACATTTATTATACCATAATACAATGTGAATATGGTGAATAAATATACTTTCTAGCCTCATTATATAGTTTTAATTATTACAAACGTATATGAAATATATGTCATTAATTGATTGTCTTTTAACTTAGTTTCTAAGTGATGAAGTAACCTACAATTTGGTGATGGATAAGAAAAATAATATTGAAATTGTTTACATCTATTATACCATAATACAATGTGAATATGGTGAATAAATTTACTATCTAACCTCAATATATCATTTTAATTATATCGAACGTATATGAAATATATGTAATTAACTAATAGTCTTTTAACTTTATTTCTTAGTGATGAAATAAACTAAAATTTGGTGATGGATAAGAAGAAGAATATTGAAATTGTTTACATCTATTATACCATAATACAATGTGAATTTGGTGAATAAATTTACTATCTAACCTCATTATATAGTTGTAATTATCATGAACGTATATGAAATATAAGTCATAAATTAATAGTCTTTTAACTTAGTTTCTTAGTGATGAAGTAACCTAAATTTTGGTGATGGATAAGAAGAATAATATTGAAATTGTTTACATCTATTATACCATAATATAATGTGAATATGGTGAATAAATTTACTATCTAACCTCATTATATAGTTTTAATTATTACGAACGTATATGTAATATATGTCATAAATTAATAGTCTTTTAACTTAGTATCTTAGTGATGAAGTAACCTAAAATTTGGTGATGGATAAGAAGAATAATATTGAAATTGTTTACATCTATTATACCATAATACAATGGGAATATGGTGAATAAATTTACTATCTAACTTCATTATATAGTTTTAATTATTACCAACGTATATGAAATATATGTCATTAACTATAGTCTTTTAACTTAGTTTCTTAGTGATGAAGTAACCTAAAATTTGGTGATGGATAAGAAGAATAATATTGAAATTGTTTACATCTATTACACCATAATACAATGTGAATATGGTGAACAAATTTACTTTCTAGCCTCATTATATAGTTTTAATTATTACGAACGTATATGAAATATATGTTATTAATTGATAGTATTTTAACTTAGTTTCTTAGTGATGAAGTAACCTAAAATTTGGTGATGGATAAGAAGAATAATATTGAAAGTGTTTACATCTATTATACCATAATACAATGTGAATATGGTGAATAAATTTACTATCTAACCTCAATATATAGTTTTAATTATTATGAACGTATATGAAATATATGTCATTAACTAATAGTCTTTTAACTTTGTTTCTTAGTGATGAAGTAAACTATAATTTGGTGATGGATAAGAAGAATAATATTGAAATTGTTTACATCTATTATACCATAATAAAATGTGAATTTGGTGAATAAATTTACTATCTAACCTCATTATATAGTTTTAATTATCATGAACGTATATGAAATATAAGTCATAAATTAATAGTCTTTCAACTTAGTTTCTTAGTGACGAAGTAACCTAAAATTTGGTGATGGATAAGAAGAAGAATATTGAAATTGTTTACATATATTATACCATAATACAATGTGAATATGGTGCATAAATTTACTATCTAACCTCAATATATAGTTTTAATTATTACGAGCGTATATGAAATATATGTCATTAACTATAGTCTTTTAACTTAGTTTCTTAGTGATGAAGTAACCTAAAATTTGGTGATGGATAAGAAGAATAAAATTGAAATTGTTTACATCTATTATACCATAATTCAATGTGAATATGGTGAATAAATTTACAATCTAACCTCATTATATAGTTTTTATTATTACGAACGTATATAAAATATATGTTATTTATTAATAGTCTTTCAACTTAGTTTCTTAGTGACGAAGTAACCTAAAATTTGGTGATGGATAAGAAGAATAATATTGAAATTTTTTTACATTTATTATACCATAATACAATGTGAATATGGTGCATAAATTTACTATCTAACCTCATTATATATTTTAATTATTACGAACGTATATGAAATATATGTCATTAACTATAGTCTTTTAACTTAGTTTCTTAGTGATGAAGTAACCTAAAATTTGGTGATGGATAAGAAGAATAAAATTGAAATTGTTTTCATCTATTATACCATTATTCAATGTGAATATGGTGAATAAATTTACAATCTAACCTCATTATATAGTTTTTATTATTACCAACGTATATAAAATATTTGTTATTTATTAATAGTCTTTCAACTTAGTTTCTTAGTGACGAAGTAGCCTAAAATTTGGTGATGGATAAGAAGAATAATATTGAAATTGTTTACATTTATTATACCATAATACAATGTGAATATGGTGCATAAATTTACTATCTAACCTCAATATATAGTTTTAATTATTACGAGCGTATATGAAATATATGTCATTAACTATAGTCTTTTAACTTAGTTTCTTAGTGATGAAGTAACCTAAAATTTGGTGATGGATAAGAAGAATAAAATTGAAATTGTTTACATCTATTATACCATAATTCAATGTGAATATGGTGAATAAATTTACAATCTAACCTCATTATATAGTTTTTATTATTACAAACGTATATAAAATATATGTTATTTATTAATAGTCTTTCAACTTAGTTTCTTAGTGACGAAGTAACCTAAAATTTGGTGATGGATAAGAAGAATAATATTGAAATTGTTTACATCTATTATACCATAATACAATGTGAATTTGGTGAATAAATTTACTATCTAACCTCATTATATAGTTTTAATTAATATGAACGTATATGAAATATAAGTCCTAAATTAATAGTCTTTTAACTTAGTTTCTTAGTGATGAAGTAACCTAAATTTTGGTGATGGATAAGAAGAATAATATTGAAATTGTTTACATCTATTATACCCTAATACAATGTGAATATGGTGAATAAATTTACATCTAACCTCATTATATAGTTTTAATTATTACGAACGTATATGTAATATATGTCATAAATTAATAGTCTTTTAACTTAGTATCTTAGTGATGAAGTAACCTAAAATTTGGTGATGGATAAGAAGAATAATATTGAAATTGTTTACATCTATTATACCATAATACAATGGGAATATGGTGAATAAATTTACTATCTAACTTCATTATATAGTTTTAATTATTACGAACGTATATGAAATATATGTCATTAACTATAGTCTTTTAACTTAGTTTCTTGGTGATGCAGTAACCTAAAATTTGGTGATGGATAAGAAGAATAAAATTGAAATTGTTTACATCTCTTATACCATAATTCAATGTGAATATGGTGAATAAATTTACAATCTAACCTCATTATATAGTTTTTATTATTACGAACGTATATAAAATATATGTTATTTATTAATAGTCTTTCAACTTAGTTTATTAGTGACGAAGTAGCCTAAAATTTGGTGATGGATAAGAAGAATAATATTGAAATTGTTTACATTTATTATACCATAATACAATGTGAATATGGTGCATAAATTTACTATCTAACCTCAATATATAGTTTTAATTATTACGAGCGTATATGAAATATATGTCATTAACTAATAATCTTTTAATATAGTTTCTTAGTGACGAAGTAACCTAAAATTTGGTGATGGATAAGAAGAATAAAATTGAAATTGTTTACATTTATTATACCATAATACAATGTGAATATGGTGAATAAATATACTTTCTAGCCTCATTATATAGTTTTAATTATTACGAACGTATATGAAATATATGTCATTAATTGATTGTCTTTTAACTTAGTTTCTAAGTGATGAAGTAACCTACAATTTGGTGATGGATAAGAAAAATAATATTGAAATTGTTTACATCTATTATACCATAATACAATGTGAATATGGTGAATAAATTTACTATCTAACCTCAATATATCATTTTAATTATATCGAACGTATATGAAATATATGTAATTAACTAATAGTCTTTTAACTTTATTTCTTAGTGATGAAATAAACTAAAATTTGGTGATGGATAAGAAGAAGAATATTGAAATTGTTTACATCTATTATACCATAATACAATGTGAATTTGGTGAATAAATTTACTATCTAACCTCATTATATAGTTTTAATTATCATGAACGTATATGAAATATAAGTCATAAATTAATAGTCTTTTAACTTAGTTTCTTAGTGATGAAGTAACCTAAATTTTGGTGATGGATAAGAAGAATAATATTGAAATTGTTTACATCTATTATACCATAATATAATGTGAATATGGTGAATAAATTTACTATCTAACCTCATTATATAGTTTTAATTATTACGAACGTATATGTAATATATGTCATAAATTAATAGTCTTTTAACTTAGTATCTTAGTGATGAAGTAACCTAAAATTTGGTGATGGATAAGAAGAATAATATTGAAATTGTTTACATCTATTATACCATAATACAATGGGAATATGGTGAATAAATTTACTATCTAACTTCATTATATAGTTTTAATTATTACGAACGTATATGAAATATATGTCATTAACTATAATCTTTTAACTTAGTTTCTTAGTGATGAAGTAACCTAAAATTTGGTGATGGATAAGAAGAATAATATTGAAATTGTTTACATCTATTACACCATAATACAATGTGAATATGGTGATAAAATTTACTTTCTAGCCTCATTATAAAGTTTTAATTATTACGAACGTATATGAAATATATGTTATTAATTGATTGTCTTTTAACTTAGTTTCTTAGTGATGAAGTAACCTAAAATTTGGTGATGGATAAGAAGAATAATATTGAAAGTGTTTACATCTATTATACCATAATACAATGTGAATATGGTGAATAAATTTACTATCTAACCTCAATATATAGTTTTAATTATTATGAACGTATATGAAATATATGTCATTAACTAATAGTCTTTTAACTTTGTTTCTTAGTGATGAAGTAAACTAAAATTTGGTGATGGATAAGAAGAATAATATTGAAATTGTTTACATCTATTATACCATAATAAAATGTGAATTTGGTGAATAAATTTACTATCTAACCTCATTATATAGTTTTAATTATCATGAACGTATATGAAATATAAGTCATAAATTAATAGTCTTTCAACTTAGTTTCTTAGTGACGAAGTAACCTAAAATTTGGTGATGGATAAGAAGAAGAATATTGAAATTGTTTACATATATTATACCATAATACAATGTGAATATGGTGCATAAATTTACTATCTAACCTCAATATATAGTTTTAATTATTACGAGCGTATATGAAATATATGTCATTAACTATAGTCTTTTAACTTAGTTTCTTAGTGATGAAGTAACCTAAAATTTGGTGATGGATAAGAAGAATAAAATTGAAATTGTTTACATCTATTATACCATAATTCAATGTGAATATGGTGAATAAATTTACAATCTAACCTCATTATATAGTTTTTATTATGACGAACGTATATAAAATATATGTTATTTATTAATAGTCTTTCAACTTAGTTTCTTAGTGACGAAGTAACCTAAAATTTGGTGAAGGATAATAAGAATAATATTGAAATTTTTTACATTTATTATACCATAATACAATGTGAATATGGTGCATAAATTTACTATCTAACCTCATTATATATTTTAATTATTACGAACGTATATGAAATATATGTCATTAACTATAGTCTTTTAACTTAGTTTCTTAGTGATGAAGTAACCTAAAATTTGGTGATGGATAAGAAGAATAAAATTGAAATTGTTTACATCTATTATACCATTATTCAATGTGAATATGGTGAATAAATTTACAATCTAACCTCATTATATAGTTTTTATTATTACCAACGTATATAAAATATTTGTTATTTATTAATAGTCTTTCAACTTAGTTTCTTAGTGACGAAGTAGCCTAAAATTTGGTGATGGATAAGAAGAATAATATTGAAATTGTTTACATTTATTATACCATAATACAATGTGAATATGGTGCATAAATTTACTATCTAACCTCAATATATAGTTTTAATTATTACGAGCGTATATGAAGTATATGTCATTAACTATAGTCTTTTAACTTAGTTTCTTAGTGATGAAGTAACCTAAAATTTGGTGATGGATAAGAAGAATAAAATTGAAATTGTTTACATCTATTATACCATAATTCAATGTGAATATGGTGAATAAATTTACAATCTAACCTCATTATATAGTTTTTATTATTACGAACGTATATAAAATATATGTTATTTATTAATAGTCTTTCAACTTAGTTTCTTAGTGACGAAGTAACCTAAAATTTGGTGATGGATAAGAAGAATAATATTGAAATTTTTTACATCTATTATACCATAATACAATGTGAATATGGTGCATAAATTTACTATCTAACCTCAATATATAGTTTTAATTATTACGAGCGTATATGAAATATATGTCATTAACTATAGTCTTTTAACTTAGTTTCTTAGTGATTAAGTAACCTAAAATTTGGTGATGGATAAGAAGAATAAAATTGAAATTGTTTACATCTATTATACCATAATTCAATGTGAATATGGTGAATAAATTTACAATCTAACCTCATTATATAGTTTTTATTATTACGAACGTATATAAAATATATGTTATTTATTAATAGTCTTTCAACTTAGTTTCTTAGTGACGAAGTAGCCTAAAATTTGGTGATGGATAAGAAGAATAATATTGAAATTGTTTACATTTATTATACCATAATACAATGTGAATATGGTGCATAAATTTACTATCTAACCTCAATATATAGTTTTAATTATTACGAGCGTATATGAAATATATGTCATTAACTATAGTCTTTTAACTTAGTTTCTTAGTGATGAAGTAACCTAAAATTTGGTGATGGATAAGAAGAATAAAATTGAAATTGTTTACATCTATTATACCATAATTCAATGTGAATATGGTGAATAAATTTACAATCTAACCTCATTATATAGTTTTTATTATTACGAACGTATATAAAATATATGTTATTTATTAATAGTCTTTCAACTTAGTTTCTTAGTGACGAAGTAACCTAAAATTTGGTGATGGATAAGAAGAATAATATTGAAATTGTTTACATCTATTATACCACAATACAATGTGAATTTGGTGAATAAATTTACTATCTAACCTCATTATATAGTTTTAATTAATATGAACGTATATGAAATATAAGTCCTAAATTAATAGTCTTTTAACTTAGTTTCTTAGTGATGAAGTAACCTAAATTTTGGTGATGGATAAGAAGAATAATATTGAAATTGTTTACATCTATTATACCCTAATACAATGTGAATATGGTGAATAAATTTACTATCTAACCTCATTATATAGTTTTAATTATTACGAACGTATATGTAATATAGGTCATAAATTAATAGTCTTTTAACTTAGTATCTTAGTGATGAAGTAACCTAAAATTTGGTGATGGACAAGAAGAATAATATTGAAATTGTTTACATCTATTATACCATAATACAATGGGAATATGGTGAATAAATTTACTATCTAACTTCATTATATAGTTTTAATTATTACGAACGTATATGAAATATATGTCATTAACTATAGTCTTTTAACTTAGTTTCTTGGTGATGCAGTAACCTAAAATTTGGTGATGGATAAGAAGAATAAAATTGAAATTGTTTACATCTCTTATACCATAATTCAATGTGAATATGGTGAATAAATTTACAATCTAACCTCATTATATAGTTTTTATTATTACGAACGTATATAAAATATATGTTATTTATTAATAGTCTTTCAACTTAGTTTATTAGTGACGAAGTAGCCTAAAATTTGGTGATGGATAAGAAGAATAATATTGAAATTGTTTACATTTATTATACCATAATACAATGTGAATATGGTGCATAAATTTACTATCTAACCTCAATATATAGTTTTAATTATTACGAGCGTATATGAAATATATGTCATTAACTAATAGTCTTTTAATATAGTTTCTTAGTGACGAAGTAACCTAAAATTTGGTGATGGATAAGAAGAATAAAATTGAAATTGTTTACATTTATTATACCATAATACAATGTGAATATGGTGAATAAATATACTTTCTAGCCTCATTATATAGTTTTAATTATTACGAACGTATATGAAATATATGTCATTAATTGATTGTCTTTTAACTTAGTTTCTAAGTGATGAAGTAACCTACAATTTGGTGATGGATAAGAAAAATAATATTGAAATTGTTTACATCTATTATACCATAATACAATGTGAATATGGTGAATAAATTTACTATCTAACCTCAATATATCATTTTAATTATATCGAACGTATATGAAATATATGTAATTAACTAATAGTCTTTTAACTTTATTTCTTAGTGATGAAATAAACTAAAATTTGGTGATGGATAAGAAGAAGAATATTGAAATTGTTTACATCTATTATACCATAATACAATGTGAATTTGGTGAATAAATTTACTATCTAACCTCATTATATAGTTTTAATTATCATGAACGTATATGAAATATAAGTCATAAATTAATAGTCTTTTAACTTAGTTTCTTAGTGATGAAGTAACCTAAATTTTGGTGATGGATAAGAAGAATAATATTGAAATTGTTTACATCTATTATACCATAATATAATGTGAATATGGTGAATAAATTTACTATCTAACCTCATTATATAGTTTTAATTATTACGAACGTATATGTAATATATGTCATAAATTAATAGTCTTTTAACTTAGTATCTTAGTGATGAAGTAACCTAAAATTTGGTGATGGATAAGAAGAATAATATTGAAATTCTTTACATCTATTATACCATAATACAATGGGAATATGGTGAATAAATTTACTATCTAACTTCATTATATAGTTTTAATTATTACGAACATATATGAAATATATGTCATTAACTATAGTCTTTTAACTTAGTTTCTTAGTGATGAAGTAACCTAAAATTTGGTGATGGATAAGAAGAATAATATTGAAATTGTTTACATCTATTACACCATAATACAATGTGAATATGGTGAACAAATTTACTTTCGAGCCTCATTATATAGTTTTAATTATTACGAACGTATATGAAATATATGTTATTAATTGATTGTCTTTTAACTTAGTTTCTTAGTGATGAAGTAACCTAAAATTTGGTGATGGATAAGAAGAATAATATTGAAAGTGTTTACATCTATTATACCATAATACAATGTGAATATGGTGAATAAATTTACTATCTAACCTCAATATATAGTTTTAATTATGATGAACGTATATGAAATATATGTCATTAACTAATAGTCTTTTAACTTTGTTTCTTAGTGATGAAGTAACCTAAAATTTGGTGATGGATAAGAAGAATAATATTGAAATTGTTTACATCTATTATACCATAATTCAATGTGAATATGGTGAATAAATTTACAATCTAACCTCATTATATAGTTTTTATTATTACGAACGTATATAAAATATATGTTATTTATTAATAGTCTTTCAACTTAGTTTCTTAGTGACGAAGTAACCTAAAATTTGGTGATGGATAAGAAGAATAATATTGAAATTTTTTACATCTATTATACCATAATACAATGTGAATATGGTGCATAAATTTACTATCTAACCTCAATATATAGTTTTAATTATTACGAGCGTATATGAAATATATGTCATTAACTATAGTATTTTAACTTAGTTTCTTAGTGATTAAGTAACTTAAAATTTGGTGATGGATAAGAAGAATAAAATTGAAATTGTTTACATCTATTATACCATAATTCAATGTGAATATGGTGAATAAATTTACAATCTAACCTCATTATATAGTTTTTATTATTACGAACGTATATAAAATATATGTTATTTATTAATAGTCTTTCAACTTAGTTTCTTAGTGACGAAGTAGCCTAAAATTTGGTGATGGATAAGAAGAATAATATTGAAATTGTTTACATTTATTATACCATAATACAATGTGAATATGGTGCATAAATTTACTATCTAACCTCAATATATAGTTTTAATTATTACGAGCGTATATGAAATATATGTCATTAACTATAGTCTTTTAACTTAGTTTCTTAGTGATGAAGTAACCTAAAATTTGGTGATGGATAAGAAGAATAAAATTGAAATTGTTTACATCTATTATACCATAATTCAATGTGAATATGGTGAATAAATTTACAATCTAACCTCATTATATAGTTTTTATTATTACGAACGTATATAAAATATATGTTATTTATTAATAGTCTTTCAACTTAGTTTCTTAGTGACGAAGTAACCTAAAATTTGGTGATGGATAAGAAGAATAATATTGAAATTGTTTACATCTATTATACCATAATACAATGTGAATTTGGTGAATAAATTTACTATCTAACCTCATTATATAGTTTTAATTAATATGAACGTATATGAAATATAAGTCCTAAATTAATAGTGTTTTAACTTAGTTTCTTAGTGATGAAGTAACCTAAATTTTGGTGATGGATAAGAAGAATAATATTGAAATTTTTTACATCTATTATACCCTAATACAATGTGAATATGGTGAATAAATTTACTATCTAACCTCATTATATAGTTTTAATTATTACGAACGTATATGTAATATATGTCATAAATTAATAGTCTTTTAACTTAGTATCTTAGTGATGAAGTAACCTAAAATTTGGTGATGGATAAGAAGAATAATATTGAAATTGTTTACATCTATTATACCATAATACAATGGGAATATGGTGAATAAATTTACTATCTAACTTCATTATATAGTTTTAATTATTACGAACGTATATGAAATATATGTCATTAACTATAGTCTTTTAACTTAGTTTCTTGGTGATGCAGTAACCTAAAATTTGGTGATGGATAAGAAGAATAAAATTGAAATTGTTTACATCTCTTATACCATAATTCAATGTGAATATGGTGAATAAATTTACAATCTATCCTCATTATATAGTTTTTATTATTACGAACGTATATAAAATATATGTTATTTATTAATAGTCTTTCAACTTAGTTTATTAGTGACGAAGTAGCCTAAAATTTGGTGATGGATAAGAAGAATAATATTGAAATTGTTTACATTTATTATACCATAATACAATGTGAATATGGTGCATAAATTTACTATCTAACCTCAATATATAGTTTTAATTATTACGAGCGTATATGAAATATATGTCATTAACTAATAGTCTTTTAATATAGTTTCTTAGTGACGAAGTAACCTAAAATTTGGTGATGGATAAGAAGAATAAAATTGAAATTGTTTACATTTATTATACCATAATACAATGTGAATATGGTGAATAAATATACTTTCTAGCCTCATTATATAGTTTTAATTATTACAAACGTATATGAAATATATGTCATTAATTGATTGTCTTTTAACTTAGTTTCTAAGTGATGAAGTAACCTACAATTTGGTGATGGATAAGAAGAAGAATATTGAAATTGTTTACATTTATTATACCATAATACAATGTGAATATGGTGAATAAATTTACTATCTAACCTCAATATATCATTTTAATTATATCGAACGTATATGAAATATATGTAATTAACTAATAGTCTTTTAACTTTATTTCTTAGTGATGAAATAAACTAAAATTTGGTGATGGATAAGAAGAAGAATATTGAAATTGTTTACATCTATTATACCATAATACAATGTGAATTTGGTGAATAAATTTACTATCTAACCTCATTATATAGTTTTAATTATCATGAACGTATATGAAATATAAGTCATAAATTAATAGTCTTTTAACTTAGTTTCTTAGTGATGAAGTAACCTAAATTTTGGTGATGGATAAGAAGAATAATATTGAAATTGTTTACATCTATTATACCATAATATAATGTGAATATGGTGAATAAATTTACTATCTAACCTCATTATATAGTTTTAATTATTACGAACGTATATGTAATATATGTCATAAATTAATAGTCTTTTAACTTAGTATCTTAGTGATGAAGTAACCTAAAATTTGGTGATGGATAAGAAGAATAATATTGAAATTCTTTACATCTATTATACCATAATACAATGGGAATATGGTGAATAAATTTACTATCTAACTTCATTATATAGTTTTAATTATTACGAACATATATGAAATATATGTCATTAACTATAGTCTTTTAACTTAGTTTCTTAGTGATGAAGTAACCTAAAATTTGGTGATGGATAAGAAGAATAATATTGAAATTGTTTACATCTATTACACCATAATACAATGTGAATATGGTGAACAAATTTACTTTCGAGCCTCATTATATAGTTTTAATTATTACGAACGTATATGAAATATATGTTATTAATTGATTGTCTTTTAACTTAGTTTCTTAGTGATGAAGTAACCTAAAATTTGGTGATGGATAAGAAGAATAATATTGAAAGTGTTTACATCTATTATACCATAATACAATGTGAATATGGTGAATAAATTTACTATCTAACCTCAATATATAGTTTTAATTATGATGAACGTATATGAAATATATGTCATTAACTAATAGTCTTTTAACTTTGTTTCTTAGTGATGAAGTAACCTAAAATTTGGTGATGGATAAGAAGAATAATATTGAAATTGTTTACATCTATTATACCATAATTCAATGTGAATATGGTGAATAAATTTACAATCTAACCTCATTATATAGTTTTTATTATTACGAACGTATATAAAATATATGTTATTTATTAATAGTCTTTCAACTTAGTTTCTTAGTGACGAAGTAACCTAAAATTTGGTGATGGATAAGAAGAATAATATTGAAATTTTTTACATCTATTATACCATAATACAATGTGAATATGGTGCATAAATTTACTATCTAACCTCAATATATAGTTTTAATTATTACGAGCGTATATGAAATATATGTCATTAACTATAGTCTTTTAACTTAGTTTCTTAGTGATTAAGTAACCTAAAATTTGGTGATGGATAAGAAGAATAAAATTGAAATTGTTTACATCTATTATACCATAATTCAATGTGAATATGGTGAATAAATTTACAATCTAACCTCATTATATAGTTTTTATTATTACGAACGTATATAAAATATATGTTATTTATTAATAGTCTTTCAACTTAGTTTCTTAGTGACGAAGTAGCCTAAAATTTGGTGATGGATAAGAAGAATAATATTGAAATTGTTTACATTTATTATACCATAATACAATGTGAATATGGTGCATAAATTTACTATCTAACCTCAATATATAGTTTTAATTATTACGAGCGTATATGAAATATATGTCATTAACTATAGTCTTTTAACTTAGTTTCTTAGTGATGAAGTAACCTAAAATTTGGTGATGGATAAGAAGAATAAAATTGAAATTGTTTACATCTATTATACCATAATTCAATGTGAATATGGTGAATAAATTTACAATCTAACCTCATTATATAGTTTTTATTATTACGAACGTATATAAAATATATGTTATTTATTAATAGTCTTTCAACTTAGTTTCTTAGTGACGAAGTAACCTAAAATTTGGTGATGGATAAGAAGAATAATATTGAAATTGTTTACATCTATTATACCATAATACAATGTGAATTTGGTGAATAAATTTACTATCTAACCTCATTATATAGTTTTAATTAATATGAACGTATATGAAATATAAGTCCTAAATTAATAGTGTTTTAACTTAGTTTCTTAGTGATGAAGTAACCTAAATTTTGGTGATGGATAAGAAGAATAATATTGAAATTTTTTACATCTATTATACCCTAATACAATGTGAATATGGTGAATAAATTTACTATCTAACCTCATTATATAGTTTTAATTATTACGAACGTATATGTAATATATGTCATAAATTAATAGTCTTTTAACTTAGTATCTTAGTGATGAAGTAACCTAAAATTTGGTGATGGATAAGAAGAATAATATTGAAATTGTTTACATCTATTATACCATAATACAATGGGAATATGGTGAATAAATTTACTATCTAACTTCATTATATAGTTTTAATTATTACGAACGTATATGAAATATATGTCATTAACTATAGTCTTTTAACTTAGTTTCTTGGTGATGCAGTAACCTAAAATTTGGTGATGGATAAGAAGAATAAAATTGAAATTGTTTACATCTCTTATACCATAATTCAATGTGAATATGGTGAATAAATTTACAATCTATCCTCATTATATAGTTTTTATTATTACGAACGTATATAAAATATATGTTATTTATTAATAGTCTTTCAACTTAGTTTATTAGTGACGAAGTAGCCTAAAATTTGGTGATGGATAAGAAGAATAATATTGAAATTGTTTACATTTATTATACCATAATACAATGTGAATATGGTGCATAAATTTACTATCTAACCTCAATATATAGTTTTAATTATTACGAGCGTATATGAAATATATGTCATTAACTAATAGTCTTTTAATATAGTTTCTTAGTGACGAAGTAACCTAAAATTTGGTGATGGATAAGAAGAATAAAATTGAAATTGTTTACATTTATTATACCATAATACAATGTGAATATGGTGAATAAATATACTTTCTAGCCTCATTATATAGTTTTAATTATTACAAACGTATATGAAATATATGTCATTAATTGATTGTCTTTTAACTTAGTTTCTAAGTGATGAAGTAACCTACAATTTGGTGATGGATAAGAAGAAGAATATTGAAATTGTTTACATTTATTATACCATAATACAATGTGAATATGGTGAATAAATTTACTATCTAACCTCAATATATCATTTTAATTATATCGAACGTATATGAAATATATGTAATTAACTAATAGTCTTTTAACTTTATTTCTTAGTGATGAAATAAACTAAAATTTGGTGATGGATAAGAAGAAGAATATTGAAATTGTTTACATCTATTATACCATAATACAATGTGAATTTGGTGAATAAATTTACTATCTAACCTCATTATATAGTTTTAATTATCATGAACGTATATGAAATATAAGTCATAAATTAATAGTCTTTTAACTTAGTTTCTTAGTGATGAAGTAACCTAAATTTTGGTGATGGATAAGAAGAATAATATTGAAATTGTTTACATCTATTATACCATAATATAATGTGAATATGGTGAATAAATTTACTATCTAACCTCATTATATAGTTTTAATTATTACGAACGTATATGTAATATATGTCATAAATTAATAGTCTTTTAACTTAGTATCTTAGTGATGAAGTAACCTAAAATTTGGTGATGGATAAGAAGAATAATATTGAAATTCTTTACATCTATTATACCATAATACAATGGGAATATGGTGAATAAATTTACTATCTAACTTCATTATATAGTTTTAATTATTACGAACATATATGAAATATATGTCATTAACTATAGTCTTTTAACTTAGTTTCTTAGTGATGAAGTAACCTAAAATTTGGTGATGGATAAGAAGAATAATATTGAAATTGTTTACATCTATTACACCATAATACAATGTGAATATGGTGAACAAATTTACTTTCGAGCCTCATTATATAGTTTTAATTATTACGAACGTATATGAAATATATGTTATTAATTGATTGTCTTTTAACTTAGTTTCTTAGTGATGAAGTAACCTAAAATTTGGTGATGGATAAGAAGAATAATATTGAAAGTGTTTACATCTATTATACCATAATACAATGTGAATATGGTGAATAAATTTACTATCTAACCTCAATATATAGTTTTAATTATGATGAACGTATATGAAATATATGTCATTAACTAATAGTCTTTTAACTTTGTTTCTTAGTGATGAAGTAACCTAAAATTTGGTGATGGATAAGAAGAATAATATTGAAATTGTTTACATCTATTATACCATAATTCAATGTGAATATGGTGAATAAATTTACAATCTAACCTCATTATATAGTTTTTATTATTACGAACGTATATAAAATATATGTTATTTATTAATAGTCTTTCAACTTAGTTTCTTAGTGACGAAGTAACCTAAAATTTGGTGATGGATAAGAAGAATAATATTGAAATTTTTTACATCTATTATACCATAATACAATGTGAATATGGTGCATAAATTTACTATCTAACCTCAATATATAGTTTTAATTATTACGAGCGTATATGAAATATATGTCATTAACTATAGTCTTTTAACTTAGTTTCTTAGTGATTAAGTAACCTAAAATTTGGTGATGGATAAGAAGAATAAAATTGAAATTGTTTACATCTATTATACCATAATTCAATGTGAATATGGTGAATAAATTTACAATCTAACCTCATTATATAGTTTTTATTATTACGAACGTATATAAAATATATGTTATTTATTAATAGTCTTTCAACTTAGTTTCTTAGTGACGAAGTAGCCTAAAATTTGGTGATGGATAAGAAGAATAATATTGAAATTGTTTACATTTATTATACCATAATACAATGTGAATATGGTGCATAAATTTACTATCTAACCTCAATATATAGTTTTAATTATTACGAGCGTATATGAAATATATGTCATTAACTATAGTCTTTTAACTTAGTTTCTTAGTGATGAAGTAACCTAAAATTTGGTGATGGATAAGAAGAATAAAATTGAAATTGTTTACATCTATTATACCATAATTCAATGTGAATATGGTGAATAAATTTACAATCTAACCTCATTATATAGTTTTTATTATTACGAACGTATATAAAATATATGTTATTTATTAATAGTCTTTCAACTTAGTTTCTTAGTGACGAAGTAACCTAAAATTTGGTGATGGATAAGAAGAATAATATTGAAATTGTTTACATCTATTATACCATAATACAATGTGAATTTGGTGAATAAATTTACTATCTAACCTCATTATATAGTTTTAATTAATATGAACGTATATGAAATATAAGTCCTAAATTAATAGTCTTTTAACTTAGTTTCTTAGTGATGAAGTAACCTAAATTTTGGTGATGGATAAGAAGAATAATATTGAAATTGTTTACATCTATTATACCCTAATACAATGTGAATATGGTGAATAAATTTACTATCTAACCTCATTATATAGTTTTAATTATTACGAACGTATATGTAATATATGTCATAAATTAATAGTCTTTTAACTTAGTATCTTAGTGATGAAGTAACCTAAAATTTGGTGATGGATAAGAAGAATAATATTGAAATTGTTTACATCTATTATACCATAATACAATGGGAATATGGTGAATAAATTTACTATCTAACTTCATTATATAGTTTTAATTATTACGAACGTATATGAAATATATGTCATTAACTATAGTCTTTTAACTTAGTTTCTTGGTGATGCAGTAACCTATAATTTGGTGATGGATAAGAAGAATAAAATTGAAATTGTTTACATCTCTTATACCATAATTCAATGTGAATATGGTGAATAAATTTACAATCTAACCTCATTATATAGTTTTTATTATTACGAACGTATATAAAATATATGTTATTTATTAATAGTCTTTCAACTTAGTTTATTAGTGACGAAGTAGCCTAAAATTTGGTGATGGATAAGAAGAATAATATTGAAATTGTTTACATTTATTATACCATAATACAATGTGAATATGGTGCATAAATTTACTATCTAACCTCAATATATAGTTTTAATTATTACGAGCGTATATGAAATATATGTCATTAACTAATAGTCTTTTAATATAGTTTCTTAGTGACGAAGTAACCTAAAATTTGGTGATGGATAAGAAGAATAAAATTGAAATTGTTTACATTTATTATACCATAATACAATGTGAATATGGTGAATAAATATACTTTCTAGCCTCATTATATAGTTTTAATTATTACAAACGTATATGAAATATATGTCATTAATTGATTGTCTTTTAACTTAGTTTCTAAGTGATGAAGTAACCTACAATTTGGTGATGGATAAGAAGAAGAATATTGAAATTGTTTACATCTATTATACCATAATACAATGTGAATATGGTGAATAAATTTACTATCTAACCTCAATATATCATTTTAATTATATCGAACGTATATGAAATATATGTAATTAACTAATAGTCTTTTAACTTTATTTCTTAGTGATGAAATAAACTAAAATTTGGTGATGGATAAGAAGAAGAATATTGAAATTGTTTACATCTATTATACCATAATACAATGTGAATTTGGTGAATAAATTTACTATCTAACCTCATTATATAGTTGTAATTATCATGAACGTATATGAAATATAAGTCATAAATTAATAGTCTTTTAACTTAGTTTCTTAGTGATGAACTAACCTAAATTTTGGTGATGGATAAGAAGAATAATATTGAAATTGTTTACATCTATTATACCATAATATAATGTGAATATGGTGAATAAATTTACTATCTAACCTCATTATATAGTTTTAATTATTACGAACGTATATGTAATATATGTCATAAATTAATAGTCTTTTAACTTAGTATCTTAGTGATGAAGTAACCTAAAATTTGGTGATGGATAAGAAGAATAATATTGAAATTGTTTACATCTATTATACCATAATACAATGGGAATATGGTGAATAAATTTACTATCTAACTTCATTATATAGTTTTAATTATTACCAACGTATATGAAATATATGTCATTAACTATAGTCTTTTAACTTAGTTTCTTAGTGATGAAGTAACCTAAAATTTGGTGATGGATAAGAAGAATAATATTGAAATTGTTTACATCTATTACACCATAATACAATGTGAATATGGTGAACAAATTTACTTTCTAGCCTCATTATATAGTTTTAATTATTACGAACGTATATGAAATATATGTTATTAATTGATTGTATTTTAACTTAGTTTCTTAGTGATGAAGTAACCTAAAATTTGGTGATGGATAAGAAGAATAATATTGAAAGTGTTTACATCTATTATACCATAATACAATGTGAATATGGTGAAAAAATTTACAATCTAACCTCATTATATAGTTTTTATTATTACCAACGTATATAAAATATATGTTATTTATTAATAGTCTTTCAACTTAGTTTCTTTGTGACGAGGTAGCCTAAAATTTGGTGATGGATAAGAAGAATAATATTGAAATTGTTTACATCTATTATACCATAATATAATGTGAATATGGTGAATAAATTTACTATCTAACCTCATTATATAGTTTTAATTATTACGAACTTATATGTAATATATGTCATAAATTAATAGTCTTTTAACTTAGTATCTTAGTGATGAAATAACCTAAAATTTGGTGATGGATAAGAAGAATAATATTGAAATTGTTTACATCTATTATACCATAATACAATGGGAATATGGTGAATAAATTTACTATCTAACTTCATTATATAGTTTTAATTATTACGAACGTATATGAAATATATGTCATTAACTATAGTCTTTTAACTTAGTTTCTTAGTGATGAAGTAACCTAAAATTTGGTGATGGATAAGAAGAATAATGTTGAAATTGTTTACATCTATTACACCATAATACAATGTGAATATGGTGAACAAATTTACTTTCTAGCCTCATTATATAGTTTTAATTATTACGGACGTATATGAAATATATGTTATTAATTGATTGTCTTTTAACTTAGTTTCTTAGTGATGAAGTAACCTAAAATTTGGTGATGGATAAGAAGAATAATATTGAAAGTGTTTACATCTATTATACCATAATACAATGTGAATATGGTGAATAAATTTACTATCTAACCTCAATATATAGTTTTAATTATTACGAACGTATATGAAATATATGTCATTAACTAATAGTCTTTTAACTTTGTTTCTTAGTGATGAAGTAAACTAAAATTTGGTGATGGATAAGAAGAATAATATTGAAATTGTTTACATCTATTATACCATAATACAATGTGAATTTGGTGAATAAATTTACAATCTAACATCATTATATAGTTTTAATTATCATGAACGTATATGAAATATAAGTCATAAATTAATAGTCTTTCAACTTAGTTTCTTAGTGACGAAGTAACCTAAAATTTTGGTGATGGATAAGAAGAATAATATTGAAATTTTTTACATTTATTATACCATAATACAATGTGAATATGGTGCATAAATTTACTATCTAACCTCAATATATAGTTTTAATTATTACGAGCGTATATGAAATATATGTCATCAACAATAGTCTTTTAACTTACTTTCTTAGTGATGAAGTAACCTAAAATTTGGTGATGGATAAGAAGAATAAAATTGAAATTGTTTACATCTATTATACCATAATTCAATGTGAATATGGTGAATAAATTTACAATCTAACCTCATTATATAGTTTTTATTATTACGAACGTATATAAAATATATGTTATTTATTAATAGTCTTTCAACTTAGTTTCTTAGTGACGAAGTAACCTAAAATTTGGTGATGGATAAGAATAATAATATTGAAATTGTTTACGTTTATTATACTATAATAAAATGTGAATATGGTGCATAAATTTACTATCTAACCTCAATATATATTTTTAATTATTACGAGCGTATATGAAATATATGTCATTAACTAATAATCTTTTAATATAGTTTCTTAGTGACGAAGTAACCTAAAATTTGGTGATGGATAAGAAGAATAAAATTGAAATTGTTTACATTTATTATACCATAATACAATGTGAATATGGTGAATAAATATACTTTCTAGCCTCATTATATAGTTTTAATTATTACGAACGTATATAAAATATTTGTTATTTATTAATAGTCTTTCAACTTAGTTTCTTAGTGACGAAGTAGCCTAAAATTTGGTGATGGATAAGAAGAATAATATTGAAATTGTTTACATTTATTATACCATAATACAATGTGAATATGGTGCATAAATTTACTATCTAACCTCAATATATAGTTTTAATTATTACCAGCGTATATGAAATATATGTCATTAACTATAGTCTTTTAACTTAGTTTCTTAGTGATGAAGTAACCTAAAATTTTGGTGATGGATAAGAAGAATAATATTGAAATTGTTTACATCTATTATACCCTAATACAATGTGAATATGGTGAATAAATTTACTATCTAACCTCATTATATAGTTTTAATTATTACGAACGTATATGTAATATATGTCATAAATTAATAGTCTTTTAACTTAGTATCTTAGTGATGAAGTAACCTAAAATTTTGTGATGGATAAGAAGAATAATATTGAAATTGTTTACATCTATTATACCATAATACAATGGGAATATGGTGAATAAATTTACTATCTAACTTCATTATATAGTTTTAATTATTACGAACGTATATGAAATATATGTCATTAACTATAGTCTTTTAACTTAGTTTCTTGGTGATGCAGTAACCTATAATTTGGTGATGGATAAGAAGAATAAAATTGAAATTGTTTACATCTCTTATACCATAATTCAATGTGAATATGGTGAATAAATTTACAATCTAACCTCATTATATAGTTTTTATTATTACGAACGTATATAAAATATATGTTATTTATTAATAGTCTTTCAACTTAGTTTATTAGTGACGAAGTAGCCTAAAATTTGGTGATGGATAAGAAGAATAATATTGAAATTGTTTACGTTTATTATACCATAATACAATGTGAATATGGTGCATAAATTTACTATCTAACCTCAATATATAGTTTTAATTATTACGAGCGTATATGAAATATATGTCATTAACTAATAGTCTTTTAATATAGTTTCTTAGTGACGAAGTAACCTAAAATTTGGTGATGGATAAGAAGAATAAAATTGAAATTGTTTACATTTATTATACCATAATACAATGTGAATATGGTGAATAAATATACTTTCTAGCCTCATTATATAGTTTTAATTATTACAAACGTATATGAAATATATGTCATTAATTGATTGTCTTTTAACTTAGTTTCTAAGTGATGAAGTAACCTACAATTTGGTGATGGATAAGAAGAAGAATATTGAAATTGTTTACATCTATTATACCATAATACAATGTGAATATGGTGAATAAATTTACTATCTAACCTCAATATATCATTTTAATTATATCGAACGTATATGAAATATATGTAATTAACTAATAGTCTTTTAACTTTATTTCTTAGTGATGAAATAAACTAAAATTTGGTGATGGATAAGAAGAAGAATATTGAAATTGTTTACATCTATTATACCATAATACAATGTGAATTTGGTGAATAAATTTACTATCTAACCTCATTATATAGTTGTAATTATCATGAACGTATATGAAATATAAGTCATAAATTAATAGTCTTTTAACTTAGTTTCTTAGTGATGAACTAACCTAAATTTTGGTGATGGATAAGAAGAATAATATTGAAATTGTTTACATCTATTATACCATAATATAATGTAAATATGGTGAATAAATTTACTATCTAACCTCATTATATAGTTTTAATTATTACGAACGTATATGTAATATATGTCATAAATTAATAGTCTTTTAACTTAGTATCTTAGTGATGAAGTAACCTAAAATTTGGTGATGGATAAGAAGAATAATTTTGAAATTGTTTACATCTATTATACCATAATACAATGGGAATATGGTGAATAAATTTACTATCTAACTTCATTATATAGTTTTAATTATTACCAACGTATATGAAATATATGTCATTAACTATAGTCTTTTAACTTAGTTTCTTAGTGATGAAGTAACCTAAAATTTGGTGATGGATAAGAAGAATAATATTGAAATTGTTTACATCTATTACACCATAATACAATGTGAATATGGTGAACAAATTTACTTTCTAGCCTCATTATATAGTTTTAATTATTACGAACGTATATGAAATATATGTTATTAATTGATTGTATTTTAACTTAGTTTCTTAGTGATGAAGTAACCTATAATTTGGTGATGGATAAGAAGAATAATATTGAAAGTGTTTACATCTATTATACCATGATACAATGTGAATATGGTGAATAAATTTACTATCTAACCTCAATATATAGTTTTAATTATTATGAACGTATATGAAATATATGTCATTAACTAATAGTCTTTTAACTTTGTTTCTTAGTGATGAAGTAAACTATAATTTGGTGATGGATAAGAAGAATAATATTGAAATTGTTTACATCTATTATACCATAATAAAATGTGAATTTGGTGAATAAATTTACTATCTAACCTCATTATATAGTTTTAATTATCATGAACGTATATGAAATATAAGTCATAAATTAATAGTCTTTCAACTTAGTTTCTTAGTGACGAAGTAACCTAAAATTTGGTGATGGATAAGAAGAAGAATATTGAAATTGTTTACATATATTATACCATAATACAATGTGAATATGGTGCATAAATTTACTATCTAACCTCAATATATAGTTTTAATTATTACGAGCGTATATGAAATATATGTCATTAACTATAGTCTTTTAACTTAGTTTCTTAGTGATGAAGTAACCTAAAATTTGGTGATGGATAAGAAGAATAAAATTGAAATTGTTTACATCTATTATACCATAATTCAATGTGAATATGGTGAATAAATTTACAATCTAACCTCATTATATAGTTTTTATTATTACGAACGTATATAAAATATATGTTATTTATTAATAGTCTTTCACTTAGTTTCTTAGTGACGAAGTAACCTAAAATTTGGTGATGGATAAGAAGAATAATATTGAAATTTTTTACATTTATTATACCATAATACAATGTGAATATGGTGCATAAATTTACTATCTAACCTCATTATATATTTTAATTATTACGAACGTATATGAAATATATGTCATTAACTATAGTCTTTAACTTAGTTTCTTAGTGATGAAGTAACCTAAAATTTGGTGATGGATAAGAAGAATAAAATTGAAATTGTTTACATCTATTATACCATTATTCAATGTGAATATGGTGAATAAATTTACAATCTAACCTCATTATATAGTTTTTATTATTACCAACGTATATAAAATATTTGTATTTATTAATAGTCTTTCAACTTAGTTTCTTAGTGACGAAGTAGCCTAAAATTTGGTGATGGATAAGAAGAATAATATTGAAATTGTTTCATTTATTATACCATAATACAATGTGAATATGGTGCATAAATTTACTATCTAACCTCAATATATAGTTTTAATTATTACGAGCGTATATGAAATATATGTCATTAACTATAGTCTTTTAACTTAGTTTCTTAGTGATGAAGTAACCTAAAATTGGTGATGATAAGAAGAATAAAATTGAAATTGTTTACATCTATTATACCATAATTCAATGTGAATATGGTGAATAAATTTACAATCTAACCTCATTATATAGTTTTTATTATTACGAACGTATATAAAATATATGTTATTTATTAATAGGTCTTTCAACTTAGTTTCTTAGTGACGAAGTAACCTAAAATTTGGTGATGGATAAGAAGAATAATATTGAAATTGTTTACATCTATTATACCATAATACAATGTGAATTTGGTGAATAAATTTACTATCTAACCTCATTATATAGTTTTAATTAATATGAACGTATATGAAATATAAGTCCTAAATTAATAGTCTTTTAACTTAGTTTCTTAGTGATGAAGTAACCTAAATTTTGGTGATGGATAAGAAGAATAATATTGAAATTGTTTACATCTATTATACCCTAATACAATGTGAATATGGTGAATAAATTTACTATCTAACCTCATTATATAGTTTTAATTATTACGAACGTATATGTAATATATGTCATAAATTAATAGTCTTTTAACTTAGTATCTTAGTGATGAAGTACCTAAAATTTGGTGATGGATAAGAAGAATAATATTGAAATTGTTTACATCTATTATACCATAATACAATGGGAATATGGTGAATAAATTTACTATCTAACTTCATTATATAGTTTTAATTATTATGAACGTATATGAAATATATGTCATTAACTATAGTCTTTTAACTTAGTTTCTTGGTGATGCAGTAACCTAAAATTTGGTGATGGATAAGAAGAATAAAATTGAAATTGTTTACATCTCTTATACCATAATTCAATGTGAATATGGTGAATAAATTTACAATCTAACCTCATTATATAGTTTTTATTATTACGAGCGTATATAAAATATATGTTATTTATTAATAGTCTTTCAACTTAGTTTATTAGTGACGAAGTAGCCTAAAATTTGGTGATGGATAAGAAGAATAATATTGAAATTGTATACATTTATTATACCATAATACAATGTGAATATGGTGCATAAATTTACTATCTAACCTCAATATATAGTTTTAATTATTACGAGCGTATATGAAATAATGTCATTAACTAATAGTCTTTTAATATAGTTTCTTAGTGACGAAGTAACCTAAAATTTGGTGATGGATAAGAAGAATAAAATTGAAATTGTTTACATTTATTATACCATAATACAATTGGAATATGGTGAATAAATAACTTTCTAGCCTCATTATATAGTTTTAATTATTACGAACGTATATGAAATATATGTCATTAATTGATTGTCTTTTAACTTAGTTTCTAAGTGATGAGTAACCTACAATTTGGTGATGGATAAGAAAAATAATATTGAAATTGTTTACATCTATTATACCATAATACAATGTGAATATGGTGAATAAATTTACTATCTAACCTCAATATATCATTTTAATTATATCGAACGTATATGAAATATATGTAATTAACTAATAGTCTTTTAACTTTATTTCTTAGTGATGAAATAAACTAAAATTTGGTGATGGATAAGAAGAAGAATATTGAAATTGTTTACATCTATTATACCATAATACAATGTGAAATTTGGTGAATAAATTTACTATATAACCTCATTATATAGTTTTAATTATCATGAACGTATATGAAATATAAGTCATAAATTAATAGTCTTTTAACTTAGTTTCTTAGTGATGAAGTAACCTAAATTTTGGTGATGGATAAGAAGAATAATATTGAAATTGTTTACATCTATTATACCATAATATAATGTGAATATGGTGAATAAATTTACTGTCTAACCTCATTATATAGTTTTAATTATTACGAACGTATATGTAATATATGTCATAAATTAATAGTCTTTTAACTTAGTATCTTAGTGATGAAGTAACCTAAAATTTGGTGATGGATAAGAAGAATAATATTGAAATTGTTTACATCTATTATACCATAATACAATGGGAATATGGTGAATAAATTTACTATCTAACTTCATTATATAGTTTTAATTATTACGAACGTATATGAAATATATGTCATTAACTATAATCTTTTAACTTAGTTTCTTAGTGATGAAGTAACCTAAAATTTGGTGATGGATAAGAAGAATAATATTGAAATTGTTTACATCTATTACACCATAATACAATGTGAATATGGTGATCAAATTTACTTTCTAGCCTCATTATAAAGTTTTAATTATTACGAACGTATATGAAATATATGTTATTAATTGATTGTCTTTTAACTTAGTTTCTTAGTGATGAAGTAACCTAAAATTTGGTGATGGATAAGAAGAATAATATTGAAAGTGTTTACATCTATTATACCATAATACAATGTGAATATGGTGAATAAATTTACTATCTAACCTCAATATATAGTTTTAATTATTATGAACGTATATGAAATATATGTCATTAACTAATAGTCTTTTAACTTTGTTTCTTAGTGATGAAGTAAACTAAAATTTGGTGATGGATAAGAAGAATAATATTGAAATTGTTTACATCTATTATACCATAATAAAATGTGAATTTGGTGAATAAATTTACTATCTAACCTCATTATATAGTTTTAATTATCATGAACGTATATGAAATATAAGTCATAAATTAATAGTCTTTCAACTTAGTTTCTTAGTGACGAAGTAACCTAAAATTTGGTGATGGATAAGAAGAAGAATATTGAAATTGTTTACATATATTATACCATAATACAATGTGAATATGGTGCATAAATTTACTATCTAACCTCAATATATAGTTTTAATTATTACGAGCGTATATGAAATATATGTCATTAACTATAGTCTTTTAACTTAGTTTCTTAGTGATGAAGTAACCTAAAATTGGTGATGGATAAGAAGAATAAAATTGAAATTGTTTACATCTATTATACCATAATTCAATGTGAATATGGTGAATAAATTTACAATCTAACCTCATTATATAGTTTTTATTATGACGAACGTATATAAAATATATGTTATTTATTAATAGTCTTTCAACTTAGTTTCTTAGTGACGAAGTAACCTAAATTTGGTGATGGATAATAAGAATAATATTGAAATTTTTTACCATTTATTATACCATAATAAAATGTGAATATGGTGCATAAATTTACTATCTAACCTCATTATATATTTTAATTATTACGAACGTATATGAAATATATGTCATTAACTATAGTCTTTTAACTTAGTTTCTTAGTGATGAAGTAACCTAAAATTTGGTGATGGATAAGAAGAATAAAATTGAAATTGTTACCATCTATTATACCATTATTCAATGTGAATATGGTGAATAAATTTACAATCTAACCTCATTATATAGTTTTTATTATTACCAACGTATATAAATATTTGTTATTTATTAATAGTCTTTCAACTTAGTTTCTTAGTGACGAAGTAGCCTAAAATTTGGTGATGGATAAGAAGAATAATATTGAAATTGTTTACATTTATTATACCATAATACAATGTGAATATGGTGCATAAATTTACTATCTAACCTCAATATATAGTTTTAATTATTAACGAGCGTATATGAAGTATATGTCATTAACTATAGTCTTTTAACTTAGTTTCTTAGTGATGAAGTAACCTAAAATTTGGTGATGGATAAGAAGAATAAAATTGAAATTGTTTACATCTATTATACCATAATTCAATGTGAATATGGTGAATAAATTTACAATCTAACCTCATTATATAGTTTTTATTATTATGAACGTATATAAAATATATGTTATTTATTAATAGTCTTTCAACTTAGTTTCTTAGTGACGAAGTAACCTAAAATTTGGTGATGGATAAGAAGAATAATATTGAAATTTTTTACATTTATTATCCCATAATACAATGTGAATATGGTGCATAAATTTACTATCTAACCTCAATATATAGTTTTAATTATTACGAGCGTATATGAAATATATGTCCATTAACTATAGTCTTTTAACTTAGTTTCTTAGTGATGAAGTAACCTAAAATTTGGTGATGGATAAGAAGAATAAAATTGAAATTGTTTACATCTATTATACCATAATTCAATGTGAATATGGTGAATAAATTTACAATCTAACCTCATTATATAGTTTTTATTATTACGAACGTATATAAAATATATGTTATTTATTAATAGTCTTTCAACTTAGTTTCTTAGTGATGAAGTAACCTAAAATTTGGTGATGGATAAGGAATAATAATATTGAAATTGTTTACGTTTATTATACTATAATACAATGTGAATATGGTGCATAAATTTACTATCTAACCTCAATATATATTTTTAATTATTACGAGCGTATATGAAATATATGTCATTAACTAATAGTCTTTTAATATAGTTTCTTAGTGACGAAGTAACCTAAAATTTGGTAATGGATAAGAAGAATAAAATTGAAATTGTTTACATTTATTATACCATAATACAATGTGAATATGGTGAATAAATATACTTTCTAGCCTCATTATATAGTTTTAATTATTACGAACGTATATGAAATATATGTCATTAACTAATAGTCTTTTAACTTTATTTCTTAGTGATGAAGTAAACTAAAATTTGGTGATGGATAAGAAGAAGAATATTGAAATTGTTTACATCTATTATACCATAATACAATGTGAATTTGGTGAATAACTTTACTATCTAACCTCATTATATAGTTTTAATTATCATGAACGTATATGAAATATAAGTCATAAATTAATAGTCTTTTAACTTAGTTTCTTAGTGATGAAGTAACCTAAAATTTGTGATGGATAAGAAGAATAATATTGAAATTGTTTACATCTATTATACCATAATACAATGGGAATATGGTGAATAAATTTTACTATCTAACTTCATTATATTGTTTTAATTATTACGAACGTATATGAAATATATGTCATTAACTATAGTATTTTAAACTTGGTTTCTTAGTGATGAAGTAACCTAAAATTTGGTGATGGATAAGAAGAATAAAATTGAAATTGTTTACATCTATTATACCATAATTCAATGTGAATATGGTGAAAAAATTTACAATCTAACCTCATTATATAGTTTTTATTATTACCAACGTATATAAAATATATGTTATTTATTAATAGTCTTTCAACTTAGTTTCTTTGTGACGAGGTAGCCTAAAATTTGGTGATGGATAAGAAGAATAATATTGAAATTGTTTACATCTATTATACCATAATATAATGTGAATATGGTGAATAAATTTACTATCTAACCTCATTATATAGTTTTAATTATTACGAACTTATATGTAATATATGTCATAAATTAATAGTCTTTTAACTTAGTATCTTAGTGATGAAATAACCTAAAATTTGGTGATGGATAAGAAGAATAATATTGAAATTGTTTACATCTATTATACCATAATACAATGGGAATATGGTGAATAAATTTACTATCTAACTTCATTATATAGTTTTAATTATTACGAACGTATATGAAATATATGTCATTAACTATAGTCTTTTAACTTAGTTTCTTAGTGATGAAGTAACCTAAAATTTGGTGATGGATAAGAAGAATAATGTTGAAATTGTTTACATCTATTACACCATAATACAATGTGAATATGGTGAACAAATTTACTTTCTAGCCTCATTATATAGTTTTAATTATTACGGACGTATATGAAATATATGTTATTAATTGATTGTCTTTTAACCTTAGTTTCTTAGTGATGAAGTAACCTAAAATTTGGTGATGGATAAGAAGAATAATATTGAAAGTGTTACATCTATTATACCATAATACAATGTGAATATGGTAAATAAATTTACTATCTAACCTCAATATATAGTTTTAATTATTACGAACGTATATGAAATATATGTCTTTAACTAATAGTCTTTTAACTTTGTTTCTTAGTGATGAAGTAAACTAAAATTTGGTGATGGATAAGAAGAATAATATTGAAATTGTTTACATCTATTATACCATAATACAATGTGAATTTGGTGAATAAATTTACAATCTAACATCATTATATAGTTTTAATCATCATGAACGTATATGAAATATAAGTCATAAATTAATAGTCTTTCAACTTAGTTTCTTAGTGACGAAGTAACCTAAAATTTGGTGATGGATAAGAAGAATAATATTGAAATTTTTTACATTTATTATACCATAATACAATGTGAATATGGTGCATAAATTTACTATCTAACCTCAATATATAGTTTTAATTATTACGAGCGTATATGAAATATATGTCATCAACTATAGTCTTTTAACTTACTTTCTTAGTGATGAAGTAACCTAAAATTTGGTGATGGATAAGAAGAATAAAATTGAAATTGTTTACATCTATTATACCATAATTCAATGTGAATATGGTGAATAAATTTACAATCTAACCTCATTATATAGTTTTTATTATTACGAACGTATATAAAATATATGTTATTTATTAATAGTCTTTCAACTTAGTTTCTTAGTGACGAAGTAACCTAAAATTTGGTGATGGATAAGAATAATAATATTGAAATTTTTTACGTTTATTATACCATAATACAATGTGAATATGGTGCATAAATTTACTATCTAACCTCATTATATAGTTTTAATTATTACGAACGTATATGAAATATATGTCATTAACTATAGTCTTTTAACTTAGTTTCTTAGTGATAAAGTAACCTAAAATTTGGTGATGGATAAGAAGAATAAAATTGAAATTGTTTACATCTATTATACCATTATTCAATGTGAATGTGGTGAATAAATTTACAATCTAACCTCATTATATAGTTTTTATTATTACCAACGTATATAAAATATTTGTTATTTATGAATAGTCTTTCAACTTAGTTTCTTAGTGACGAAGTAGCCTAAAATTTGGTGATGGATAAGAAGAATAATATTGAAATTGTTTACATTTATTATACCATAATACAATGTGAATATGGTGCATAATTTACTATCTAACCTCAATATATAGTTTTAATTATACGAGCATATATGAAATATATGTCATTAACTATAGTAAATATATGTCATTAACTATAGTCTTTTAACTTAGTTTCTTAGTGATGAAGTAACCTAAAATTTGGTGATGGATAAGAAGAATAAAATTGAAATTGTTTACATCTATTATACCATAATTCAATTGTGAATATGGTGAATAAATTTACAATCTAACCTCATTATATAGTTTTTATTATTAAGAACGTATATAAAATATATGTTATTTATTAATAGTCTTTCAACTTAGTTTCTTAGTGACGAAGTAACCTAAAATTTGGTGATGGATAAGAAGAATAATATTGAAATTTTTTACATTTATTATACCATAATACAATGTGAATATGGTGCATAAATTTACTATCTAACCTCAATATATAGTTTTAATTATTACGAGCGTATATGAAATATATGTCATTAACTATAGTCTTTTAACTTAGTTTCTTAGTGATGAAGTAACCTAAAATTTGGTGATGGATAAGAAGAATAAAATTGAAATTGTTTACATCTATTATACCATAATTCAATGTGAATATGGTGATATAAATTTACAATCTAACCTCATTATATAGTTTTTATTATTACGAACGTATATAAAATATATGTTATTTATTAATAGTCTTTCAACTTAGTTTCTTAGTGACGAAGTAACCTAAAATTTGGTGATCGATAAGAAGAATAATATTGAAATTGTTTACGTTTATTATACCATAATACAATGTGAATATGGTGCATAAATTTACTATCTAACCTCAATATATATTTTTAATTATTACGAGCGTATATGAAATATATGTCATTAACTAATAGTCTTTTAATATAGTTTCTTAGTGACGAAGTAACCTAAAATTTGGTGATGGATAAGAAGAATAAAATTGAAATTGTTTACATTTATTATACCATAATACAATGTGAATATGGTGAATAAATATACTTTCTAGCCTCATTATATAGTTTTAAATTATTACGAACGTATATGAAATATATGTCATTAATTGATTGTCTTTTAACTTAGTTTCTAAGTGATGAAGTAACCTAAAATTTGGTGATGGATAAGAACAATAATATTGAAATTGTTTACATCTATTATACCATAATACAATGTGCATATGGTGAATAAATTTACTATCTAAACTCAATATATAGTTTTAATTATTACGAGCGTATATGAAATATATGTCATTAACGAATAGTCTTTTAACTTTATTTCTTAGTGATGAAGTAAACTAAAATTTGGTGATGGATAAGAAGAAGAATATTGAAATTGTTTACATCTGTTATACCATAATACAATGTGAATTTGGTGAATAACTTTACTATCTAACCTCATTATATAGTTTTTAATTATCATGAACGTATATGAAATATAAGTCATAAATTAATAGTCTTTTAACTTAGTTTCTTAGTGATGAAGTAACCTAAATATTGGTGATGGATAAGAAGAATAATATTGAAATTGTTTACATCTATTATACCAAAATATAATGTGAATATGGTGAATAAATTTACTATCTAACCTCATTATATAGTTTTAATTATTACGAACGTATATGTAATATATGTCATAAATTAATAGTCTTTTAACTTAGTATCTTAGTGATGAAGTAACCTAAAATTTGGTGATGGATAAGAAGAATAATATTGAAATTGTTTACATCTATTATACCATAATACAATGGGAATATGGTGAATAAATTTACTATCTAACTTCATTATATAGTTTTTAATTATTATGAACGTATATGAAATATATGTCATTAACTATAGTCTTTTAACTTAGTTTCTTAGTGTTGAAGTAACCTAAAATTTGGTGATGGATAAGAAGAATAAAATTGAAATTGTTTACATCTATTATACCATAAATTCAATGTGAATATGGTGAAAAAAATTTACAATCTAACCTCATTATATAGTTTTTATTATTACCAACTTATATAAAATATATGTTATTTATTAATAGTCTTTTAACTTAGTTTCTTAGTGATGAAGTAACCTAAAATTTTGGTGATGGATAAGAAGAATAATATTGAATTTGTTTACATTTATTATACCATAATACAATGTGAATATGGTTCATAAATTTACTATCTAACCGAAATATATAGTTTTAATTATTACGAGCGTATATGAAATATATGTCATTAACTATAGTCTTTTAACTTAGTTTCTTAGTGATGAAGTAACCTAAAATTTGGTGATGGATAAGAAGAATAATATTGAAATAGTTTTACATCTATTACACCATAATATAATGTGAATATGGTGAACAAATTTACTTTCTAGCCTCATTATATAGTTTTAATTATTACGAACGTATATGAAATATATGTCATTAATTGATTGTCTTTTAACTTAGTTTCTTAGTGATGAAGTAACCTAAAATTTGGTGATGGATAAGAAGAATAATATTGAAATTGTTTACATCTATTATACCATAATACATTCTGAATATGGTTAATAAATTTACTATCTAACTTCAATATATAGTTTTAATTATTACGAACGTATATGAAATATATGTCTTTAACTAATAGTCTTCTAACTTTGTTTCTTAGTGATGAAGTAAACTAAAATTTGGTGATGGATAAGAAGAATAATATTGAAATTGTTTACATCTATCATACCATAATACAATGTGAATTTGGTGAATAAATTTACTATCTAACCTCATTATATAGTTTTAATTATGATGAACGTATATGAAATATAAGTCATAAATTAATAGTCTTTTAACTTAGTTTCTTAATGATGAAGTAACCTAAATTTTGGTGATGGATAAGAAGAATAATATTGAAATTGTTTACATCTATTATACCATAATACAATGTGAATATGGTGAATAAATTTACTATCTAACCTCATTACTTAGTTTTAATGATTACGAACGTATATGTAATATATGTCATAAATTAATAGTCTTTTAACTTAGTATCTTAGTGATGAAGTAACCTAAAATTTTGTGATGGATAAGAAGAACAATATTAAACTATTTACATCTATTATACAATAATACAATGTGAATATGGTGAATAAATATACTATCTAACTTCATTATATAGTTTTAATTATTATGAACGTATATGAAATATATGTCATTAACTATAGTCTTTTAACTTAGTTTCTTAGTGATGAAGTAACCTAAAATTTGGTGATGGATAAGAAGAATAAAATTGAAATTGTTTACATCTATTATACCATAATTCAATGTGAATATGGTGAATAAATTTACAATCTAACCTCATTATATAATTTTTATTATTACGAACGTATATAAAATATATGTTATTTATTAATAGTCTTTCAACTAGTTTCTTAGTAACGAAGTAGCCTAAAATTTGGTGATGGATAAGAAGAATAATATTGAAATTGTTTACATTTATTATACCATAATACAATGTGAATATGGTGCATAAATTTACTATCTAACCTCAAAATATAGTTTTAATTATTACGAGCATATATGAAATATATGTCATTAACTATAGTCTTTTAACTTAGTTTCTTAGTGATGAGAGTAACCTAAAATTTGGTGATGGATAAGAAGAATAATATTAAAATTGTTTACATCTATTACACCATAATACAATGTGAATATGGTGAACAAATTTACTTTCTAGCCTCATTATATAGTTTTAATTATTACGAACGTATATGAAATATATGTCATTAATTGATTGTCTTTTAACTTAGTTTCTTAGTGATGAAGTAACCTAAAATTTGGTGATGGATAAGAAGAATAATATTGAAATTGTTTACATCTATTATACCATAATACAATGTGAATATGGTGAATAAATTTACTATCTAACTTCAATATATAGTTTTTAATTATTACGAACGTATATGAAATATATGTCATTAACTAATAGTCTTCTAACTTTGTTTCTTAGTGATGAAGTAAACTAAAATTTGGTGATGGATAAGAAGAATAATATTGAAATTGTTTACATCTATTATACCATAATACAATGTGAATATGGTGAATAAATTTACTATCTAACTTCAATATATAGTTTTAATTATTACGAACGTATATGAAATATATGTCATTAACTAATAGTCTTCTAACTTTGTTTCTTAGTGATGAAGTAAACTAAAATATTGGTGATGGATAAGAAGAATAATATTGAAATTGTTTACATCTATTATACCATAATACAATGTGAATTTGGTGAATAAATTTACTATCTAACCTCATTATATAGTTTTAATTATTATGAACGTATATGAAATATAAGTCATAAATTAATAGTCTTTTAACTTAGTTTCTTAATGATGAAGTAACCTAAATTTTGGTGATGGATATGAATAATAATATTGAATTGTTTTCATCTATTATACCATAATACAATGTGAATATGGTGAATAAATTTACTATCTAACCTCATTACATAGTTTTAATGATTACGAACGTATATGTAATATATGTCATAAATTAATAGTCTTTTAAACTTAGTATCTTAGTGATGAAGTAACCTAAAATTTTGTGATGGATAAGAAGAATAATATTAAATTATTTACTCTATTATACAATAATACAATGTGAATATGGTGAATAAAATATACATATCTAACTTCATATATAGTTTTAATTATTACGAACGTATATGAAAATATATATGTCATTAAATATAGTCTTTTAACTTAGTTTCTTAGTGATGAAGTAACCTAAAAATTTGGTGATGGATAAGAAGAATAAAATTGAAATTGTTTACATCTATTATACCATAATTCAATGTGAATATTGTGAATAAATTTACAATCTAACCTCATTATATAATTTTTATTATTACGAACGTATATAAAATATATGTTATTTATTAATAGTCTTTCAACTTAGTTTCTTAGTGACGAAGTAGCCTAAAATTTGGTGATGGATAAGAAGAATAATATTCAAATTGTTTACATTTACTATACCATAATACAATGTGAATATGGTGCATAAATTTACTATCTAACCTCATAATATAGTGTTTTAATTATTACGAGCGTATATGAAATATATGTCATTAACTATAGTCTTTTAACTTGGTTTCTTAGTGATGAAATAACCTAAAATTTGGTGATGAATAAGAAGAATAATATTGAAATTGTTTACATCTATTACACCATAATACAATGTGAATATGGTGAATAAATTTACTATCTAAACTCATTACTTAGTTTTAATGATTACGAACGTATATGTAATATATGTCATAAATTAATAGTCTTTTAACTTAGTATCTTAGTGATGAAGTAACCTAAAATTTTGTGATGGATAAGAAGAACAATATTAAATTATTTACATCTATTATACAATAATACAATGTTAATATGGTGAATAAATATACTATCTAACTTCATTATATAGTTTTAATTATTATGAACGTATATGAAATATATATCATTAACTATAGTCTTTTAACTTAGTTTCTTAGTGATGAAGTAACCTAAAATTTGGTGATGGATAAGAAGAATAAAATTGAAATTGTTTACATCTATTATACCAAAATTCAATGTGAATATGGTGAATAAATTTACAATCTAACCTCATTATATAATTTTTATTATTACGAACGTAATAAAATATATGTTATTATATTAATAGTCTTTCAACTTAGTTTCTTAGTGACGAAGTAGCCTAAAATTTGGTGATGGATAAGAAGAATAATATTGAAATTGTTTACATTTATTATACCATAATACAATGTGAATATGGTGCATAAATTTACTATCTAACCTCAAAATATAGTTTTAATTATTACGAGCATATATGAAATATATGTCATTAACTATAGTCTTTTAACTTAGTTTTCTTAGTGATGAAAGTAACCTAAAATTTGGTGATGGATAAGAAGAATAATATTAAAATTGTTTACATCTATTACACCATAATACAATGTGAATATGGTGAACAAATTTACTTTCTAGCCTCATTATATAGTTTTAATTATTACGAACGTATATGAAATATATGTCATTAATTGATTGTCTTTTAACTTAGTTTCTTAGTGATGAAGTAACCTAAAATTTGGTGATGGGATAAGAAGAATAATATTGAAATTGTTTTACATCTATTATACCATAATACAATGTGAATATGGTGAATAAATTTACTATCTAACTTCAATATATAGTTTTAATTATTACGAACGTATATGAAATATATGTCATTAACTAATAGTCTTCTAACTTTGTTTCTTAGTGATGAAGTAAACTAAAATTTGGTGATGGATAAGAAGAATAATATGAAATTGTTTACATCTATTATACCATAATACAATGTGAATATGGTGAATAGATTTACTATCTAACTTCAATATATAGTTTTAATTATTACGAACGTATATGAAATATATGTCATTAACTAATAGTCTTCTAACTTTGTTTCTTAGTGATGAATTAAACTAAAATTTGGTGATGGATAAGAAGAATAATATTGAAATTGTTTACATCTATTATACCATAATACATTGTGAATTTGGTGAATAAATTTACTATCTAACCTCATTATATAGTTTTAATTATTATGAACGTATATGAAATATAAGTCATAAATTAATAGTCTTTTAACTTAGTTTCTTAATGATGAAGTAACCTAAATTTTGGTGATGGATAAGAATAATAATATTGAAATTGTTTACATCTATTATACCATAATACAATGTGAATATGGTGAATAAATTTACTATCTAACCTCATTATCATAGTTTTAATGATTACGAACGTATATGTAATATATGTCATAAATTAATAGTCTTTTAACTTAGTATCTTAGTGATGAAGTAACCTAAAATTTTGTGATGGATAAGAAGAATAATATTAAATTATTTACATCTATTATACAATAATACAATGTGAATATGGTGAATAAATATACTATCTAACTTCATTATATAGTTTTAATTATTACGAACATATATGAAATATATATGTCATTAACTATAGTCTTTTAACTTAGTTTCTTAGTGATGAAGTAACCTAAAATTTGGTGATGGATAAGAAGAATAAAATTGAAATTGTTTACATCTATTATACCATAATTCAATGTGAATATTGTGAATAAATTTACAATCTAACCTCATTATATAATTTTTATTATTACGAACGTATATAAAATATATGTTATTTATTAATAGTCTTTCAACTTAGTTTTCTTAGTGACGAAGTAGCCTAAAATTTGGTGATGGATAAGAAGAATAATATTCAAATTGTTTACATTTACTATACCATAATACAATGTGAATATGGTGCATAAATTTACTATCTAACCTCAATATATAGTTTTAATTATTACGAGCGTATATGAAATATATGTCATTAACTATAGTCTTTTAACTTGGTTTCTTAGTGATGAAGTAACCTAAAATTTGGTGATGGATAAGAAGAATAATATTGAAATTGTTTACATCTATTACACCATAATACAATGTGAATATGGTGAATAAATATACTTTCTAGCCTCATTATATAGTTTTAATTATTACGAACGTATATGAAATATATGTCATTAATTGATTGTCTTTTAACTTAGTTTCTTAGTGATGAAGTAACCTAAAATTTGGTGATGGATAAGAAGAATAATATTGAAATTGTTTACATCTATTATATCATAATACAATGTGAATATGGTGAATAAATTTACTATCTAACCTCAATATATAGTTTTAATTATTACGAACTAATATAAAATATATGTCATTAACTAATAGTCTTTTAACTTTGTTTCTTAGTGATGAAGTAAACTAAAATTTGGTGATGGATAAGAAGAATAATATTGAAATTGTTTACATCTATTATACCATAATACAATGTGAATTTGGTGAATAAATTTACTATCTAACCTCATTATATAGTTTTAATTATTATGAACGTATATGAAATATAAGTCATAAATTAATAGTCTTTTAACTTAGTTTCTTAATGATGAAGTAACCTAAATTTTGGTGATGGATAAGAAGAATAATATTGAAATTGTTTACATCTATTATACCATAATACAATGTGAATATGGTGAATAAATTTACTATCTAACCTCATTACATAGTTTTAATGATTACGAACGTATATGTAATATATGTCATAAATTAATAGGTCTTTTAACTTAGTATCTTAATGATGAAGTAACCTAAAATTTTGTGATGGATAAGAAGAATAATATTAAATTATTTACATCTATTATACAATAATACAATGTGAATATGGTGAATAAATATACTATCTAACTTCATTATATAGTTTTAATTATTACGAACGTATATGAAATATATGTCATTAACTATAGTCTTTTAACTTAGTTTCTTAGTGATGAAGTAACCTAAAATTTGGTGATGGATAAGAAGAATAAAATTGAAATTGTTTACATCTATTATACCATAATTCAATGTGAATATGGTGAATAAATTTACAATCTAACCTCATTATATAGTTTTTATTATTACCAACGTATATAAAATATAAGTTATTTATTAATAGTCTTTCAACTTAGTTTCTTAGTGACGAAGTAGCCTAAATTTTGGTGATGGATAAGAAGAATAATATTGAAATTGTTTACATTTATTATACCATAATACAATGTGAATATGGTGCATAAATTTACTATCTAACTTCAATATATAGTTTTAATTATTACGAGCGTATATGAAATATATGTCATTAACTAATAGTCTTTTAACTTAGTTTCTTAGTGACGAAGTAACCTAAAATTTGGTGATGGATAAGAAGAATAATATTGAAATTGTTTACATTTATTATACCATAATACAATGTGAATATGGTGAATAAATATACTTTCTAGCCTCATTATATAGTTTTAATTATTACGAACATATATGAAATATATGTCATTAATTGATTGTATTTTAACTTAGTTTCTTAGTGATAAAGTAACCTAAAATTTGGTGATGGATAAGAATAATAATATTGAAATTTTTTACATCTATTATACCATAATACAATGTGAATATGGTGAATAAATTTACTATCTAACCACAATATATAGTTTTAATTATTACGAACGTATATGAAATATATATGTCATTAACTAATAGTCTTTTAACTTTGCTTCTTAGTGATGAAGTAAACTAAAATTTGGTGATGGATAAGAAGAATGATAATAAAATTGTTTACATCTATTATACCATAATACAATGTGAATTTGGTGAATAAATTTACTATCTAACCTCATTATATAGTTTTAATTATTACGAACGTATATAAAATATATAAGTCATAAATTAATAGTCTTTTAACCTTAGTTTCTTAGTGATGAAGTAACCTAAATTTTGGTGATGGATTAGAAGAATAATATTGAAATTGTTTACATCTATTATACCATAATACAATGTGAATATGGTGAATAAATTTACTATCTAACCTCATTATATAGTTTTAATTATTACGAACGTATATGAAATATATGTCATTAACTATAGTCTTTTTAACTTAGTTTCTTAGTGATGAAGTAACCTAAAATTTGGTGATGGATAAGAAGAATAAAATTGAAATTGTTTACATCTATTATACCATTATTTCAATATGAATATGGTGAATAAATTTACAATCTAACCTCATTATATAGTTTTTATTATTCCGAACGTATATGTAATATATGTCATAAATTAATAGTCTTTTAACTTAGTATCTTAGTGATGAAGTAACCTAAAATTTGGTGATGGATAAGAAGAATAATATTGAAATTGTTTACATCTATTATACCATAATACAATGAGAATATGGTGAATAAATTTAACTATCTTCATTATATAGTTTTAATTATTACTAACGTATATGAAATATATGTCAATAACTATAGTCTTTTAACTTAGTTTCTTAGTGATGAAGTAACCTAAAATTTGGTGATGGATAAGAAGAATAAAATTGAAATTGTTTACATCTATTATACCATAATTCAATGTGAATATGGTGAATAAATTTACAATCTAACCTCATTATATAGTTTTTATTATTACCAACGTATATAAAATATAAGTTATTTATTAATAGTCTTTCAACTTAGTTTCTTAGTGACGAAGTAGCCTAAATTTTGGTGATGGATAAGAAGAATAATATTGAAATTGTTTACATTTATTATACCATAATACAATGTGAATATGGTGCATAAATTTACTATCTAACTTCAATATATAGTTTTAATTATTACGAGCGTATATGAAATATATTGTCATTAACTAATAGTCTTTTAACTTAGTTTCTTAGTGACGAAGTAACCTAAAATTTGGTGATGGATAAGAAGAATAATATTGAAATTGTTTACATTTATTATACCATAATACAATGTGAATATGGTGAATAAATATACTTTTCTAGCCTCATTATATAGTTTTAATTATTACGAACATATATGAAATATATGTCATTAATTGATTGTATTTTAACTTAGTTTCTTAGTGATAAAGTAACCTAAAATTTGGTGATGGATAAGAATAATAATATTGAAATTTTTTACATCTATTATACCATAATACAATGTGAATATGGTGAATAAATTTACTATCTAACCACAATATATAGTTTTTAATTATTA